>JXUT01139191.1:0-17270 GCA_000934455.1 Apostichopus parvimensis
CTGGATGGCCACATTCTGCCGGAGAGAATGGCTTTACGGGATAGGAGGTCTATTGACCCAGATCTCGCATTCTATCAGCCAGTTGTTAATTATGTTCAGTGTTGGGGCTGTAACTACATTCTCTGGTAGTCAATTCCATGTTTCCAAAACTCTATTGAGTTTGAGTTCCTCCTTATTGAGTTCCTCCTTATTTCTAATAGTACCATTGGTGGTCTTATCCTTTCTGAATTCCCTCTGGTCTTATTATCACTTATAATTTCAACAAAGTCAACAATTTGGATATCTTTCCTTCCCTGTGTTATATTATAAAACGTACTAAGGTCCTAAAAAATGGTGTTACTCATCAATTTTTGTTTGTAATTATTTGTACATAGCCTAGCCCTAACCTATATTACTGCATCGACTTAGACAGACTATACAAACAAGTTAGCCCCGAACGTTAGCTCACAGGATTGCTTGGACCTAGCCAAGACAAATTCGGTGAATTAGTAATAGGCTAGGCTTAGTCTAGGTCCTACGTTAAGCCTAGGCTAGGCCTAACTTAAATATAATGAGCTCACGTTTGCATCCGTAGAAAATACTCCGTAAGGCAAATTCTGGATGGAAAAGTCACAATCTTCGTTGTAATTGATGAAGGACATGATGCTTGATAAGTAACTAACTTTCACTTTCCGAAAAGCTTCGTTAAATTTATTAAATCTTTCAGTGATCCAACGGACTATAATTTAGTAGACTTCCAGACTAACATTAACTTAGAACTGTAGTGACAACCTTCCTAATATTCCCAGCACCGGCGCACCAGCGTAGCGTTTGGTACACACTACGCTGTTTATTTGGAAATTGATGCTAGAACTACACTGTGCTTGCACATGGCTTCCAGGTAAGCTCACAACTTGTTAATATTCAGCACCACACCTCCATACTCAGCCAGTTACGACAATTTCCTAATGCTAATATCTAAACGGTCCGCCCATATTATGCTTCAAAGCACTCGTATTGACAGTGCAAACAGTTCCTAACCTTTATCTGATAGGAACATGATATTCATACTGCTCATACTGTCATAGTATACTGACACCAGGGAGTTGTTATGGAACAACTCCCTGCTGACACCAGGGAGTTCCAACCATGGAGCTATAAACAGTTATAGCTCCATGTTCCAACCAAGCCGGACTAGAGTGGAAATCTTACAATCCGGCATGAGGACCGCACCAGGCCGTGGTGAGGGGGGGGGGGGGGACGGAAATTGTCAAAGCTCTGACACTGGGCGTTTAGTGAAGTTTTAAAAGAGAGCGCTCGACGCATATGTAAAAAAAAATAATATACAACAAATAAGAACGATTAAAAAAAGAACTGTGACTGTTTTTCACAAATTGATAGGGGGAGGGTTGAGGTTGTTGAGTTCACGACGACGGACATTGGTTCTTTCCCCGTGGTTCACTAATATCGTAGAAAAAATTATTAAGAAATGACTGAAGAAAGACAACAAAGACCTTATCGATGATGTAGAACGTTGTTTCCAAATGATGTCGTTTAGAAAACACCGTAGATACGTAGCTATGCGTTGTCGCGGTAAGAGTGGAAAACGGGGACCAGAATCGGAATATTTTGGACCTAATATTATATTCGTCAATGGACCTTGAACGGAGGGGCCTACCGTGAAAACGTTCGGGAAATTCATCCATTAATGTTTCAGCGAGACGATTTCACAGGAAACAGAAATACCACTCAGAAGTCTTAAGATGGTATCATTATTATAACCATTCTAAAAGATAACTTTGGAAAGTAGATTAATGGCATGACAAAAAAGAAATTTGGCACAAAAAAAGATGTCACTACGGATGCTGTGTAACGACATTTATATAACATGTATATGTAGGTACGCTAGCGCTTTTTTGGAAAAACTTCAAAATATGCTTAAAGCTGAGAGCTACTCCATGGAAATAGCAAAATACATTGCATGCTGCGTGTCACGAGGAGACATGCTGCCTTAGGATTAGTATCGGTGTGTGGGTGGGTGGTTGAGAACTGAGGGGGTTAAATGACGGTGTAACCATGGGAACTGATCATTCCTCCAATGAAATTTGAAGAAAATATTTCCAAGATTTTTTTTATTAATGCCTGTTCTCGATGATTTGTTTTAAGAATAAGTTACACGACTAAAAACATACCCATTAGACAATGGTTTAAGGAAGGGGTTCTTGTAATTTCTTATTTAAAACTGTACACATTTAATTACATTTGGAAAATGTTGATCAAATTTCATTACTGCTATTCAAAACAAAAACTGCGTGATTGAATACATTTCATACAACCAGGAAGTTGTTATGTTCCATAACAACTCCCTGATACAACTATGCATTGCCCTTTATTATTCACTGAAAGAGAAGTTGTTTTGTGATTTCAGGGAATGAGAGATTTGGTTCATCCTGACAGCCCCATCATTAAAAGGGGAGACAACTCAAATAGCGTCTCTGAATAATTACTGCAAACTGGCGCTGGATACCATCACGTGATACGCAAGCAACTTTTACAAGCATTGTTTTCTTTGTGGATTTTAAAATGTATCCATTTTACCGAAGTTTGGCACCGAAACACAGCGAACAATATAACCCAGAGAGCAGTTTGTCTGAACGCAGTAAATTTTGCATGAATAACAAGTATATGTGCTCTTTTCCCGTCTTCAAATGCACACGTGTAAACAAGAATTATGTGTGGCGCCCTTTTGCACAATAACTCCTGTTTTCATGGACAAAAAATTCACTTTCATGTTTTCATGTCATTTCATGTAGGCCTAACTATTACAGGATCAAACTTTCATGAAATGCCACATTCACGGGAGGGCGCCCTTTGGATGTAACTCGCGACAAATAACGCTGCATAATTTATTTCTTCTGTAATGGAAATGTAAGTAGGGTGGGTGGCGCACTTATTGAGAATCTTCTAGGAAATATGATTTATAATGGCATCACATCGGCCCACCATCTTGCAATAATAATTTTGTTTAATCCTTTCAAGAGGTTGGGGTGGGGGGGGGGGGGGGGGGGGGAGGTGAGGGGCATATACTAATTAAAAGTGATTCAAGCGGTCATGAAGGCAAAAATCAGTAACGAATCAATCAACATGAAGGCCAAAGTCCCCGTGTAGATATTTCAGGGATTACACATTGTGTATATTTACTTAAACACATAATATAATACGTCATAATACGTCATTATGAAATGTGTTTGTTTTATGACGTCATTATAAGGACGTCTTGGACAAAACGAACATGTTAGCAGTGGTGACATAAACTCACTTGAACAAAACCAAACGAAAGCATTCGTGTGAATGTTTTAGATTTTGTTGAACACGTATCTCATGCATATGCATGTAATACAAACAATTCAAAACAGCTAAAGAAACTTTAATTCCTCATTCACTGTGCCGTGTCATAACAATCGTAGGATCATTCTTGTGACCGTATGAATTTAACAGGAAATAAAATCGGATGATATTTGGCTTAAATTTATTTTGTTTGTCTTTTACGATACTTTATCGATTTGATAACGCAAGTGATATTTGACCTCTGACATTTTGTAACAGTGCTAGTCAATAGGCGAACGGGGATTAGTTTGAAACCAATTAGCGTCAAGACTCTATTTTCGATCTTTCACTTTTCCTTTGTGAAGGAAAAATTCGCATCGATAGCTAGCCACGATTGATGAAATATGAAAATTAAGATAAAAGGTAATGACATGCTAACAAAAATAAGTAACGTTATACACTATGTAGATGAGAGTTCACATGTACCGTGGAGACAGGTAAGGTTAGTCAAAATTATTTCTAATTGCCAGACGTGATGAAATTGATTTAATGTATACCGTGAGTAATTATCTCTCGAAATACCTTGCGTTTAAATGCGTTTAAATTGGTCGATTTGATACTTTAATATTTCAATGAAGGAACCATCTTAAAAGATAGGGATTCAGAATGCCGATTTTGGTTTATGTCTCGTCAAACTTTACGATGCACCGAAGGTGTTGCGTAAATCCAGAATCCATCGAGATGCCGAGCGCCCAGCTACCATATATCCACTGGATCCGAGGCTCCGCCATAGTGGAACAGCTGTACCACGCTAGGTGCTAAAGAGAAGAATGATATAACATAACCATTTATAGATAGGTAGATGGATGGATGAATAAATGGATGAATGGAATGGAATGGATGGATGGATGGAATGGATGGATGAATGGAATGGATGACTGGATGAATGGATAAGTGGATGACTGGATGGATGAATGAATGGATAAATGGATGGATGAATGAATGGATAAATGGATGAATGGATAAACGGATGAATGGATGGGTGGATGGATAAATGGATAAATGGATATATGGATAAATAGATGAATGGATGAATGGATAAATGGATGAATGGAATGGGTGGATGAATGAATGGATAAATGGATGGATAAATGGACGAATGGATAAATGGATGAATGGATGGATAAATGGATGGAATGGATGAATGGATAAATGAATGAATGGATGGATAAATGGATGGATGGATGAATGGATGGATAAATGGATGAATGGATAAATGAATGAATGGATGGATAAATGGATAAACGGATGAATGGATGGATTGCTGGATAAATGGATATATGGATAATGGATGAATGGATAAATGGATGGATGGATGAATGGATGGATAAATGGATGGATGGATGAATGGATAAATGGATAAAGGGATATATGGATGGATGGATAAATGGTTGAATCGATAAATGGATGAATGAATGGATAAATGGATGAATGATAAATGGATTAATGAATAAATGGATGAATGAATAAATGGATAAATAGATGAACGGATGGATAAAGAGAACAAAAGGATACTTTGTTTTCATTAAAGAAATTAATAAAGAATATTTGCATTAACAAAAATGGGCACGTCTAATTTATGAAAATGGCACGTTTCCCCACAAAAACGGGTACAGAGGGGGGAGGTGAGGGGGGTAGGTGATAGAAGAACAAACAGTTTGTTTACAATGGTATACTTCCACAGAGTACCATAGACCTGATGACAAACCACTCGGCGGCACATGACGTATACTCCTGAGGTCACGTGGTTCGAACTGAGTTCTACCTGCAACAATGTCTTTGCTCGTTCAACATTCAGTCTATAATTCCCCAGACACTTTCTTTCCACTTTTTTGATTTACTCAAATCCTTAGGTCACGTGGTTCTAATTGAGTTCTTTACCTGCAACAATGTCTTTGCTCGTTCAACATTCAGTCTATAATTCCCCAGACACTTTCTTTCCGCTTTTTTGATTTACTCATTCAAAACGAAAAAGGGTCAAGATGACCAAAGTATGTATACAAAGGAGAGCAACTTAATCGAAAAAATTGTGAGACCCACAGAAAACGATCGACTGATAACTGATAATAAATTGATTACTGATAATACCTAATAAGACACTTAGACCCAGGGATCGGCATATTGCCGTCCGTGCCCTACTATTTGCCCTTAATGCCCTTAATGCCTTTAAAAATCACCGTGTGTCAACAGATGTCGTGCCCTCTTAATCAATTACAGGCGGTAGATACTCTCACAATTATCATTAAATTTCATGATCAAAATAAATCAGGGCTCAAAAAGTTGTCCGATAATCCAGCGATATTTACCCCACGAAACTGCTATATATATTTGTATGTTTTTGCTCTCATTTTGCAAAATATAATTCACTAGGGTGCCCATCTGAAATCTAGAAACAAAAATGATCTCCATGATCCAAATAAATCAGGGCTCCAAAGACTTCAGCGATATTTACCCATCGAAAACTGATCTTGAGCAAACGAAGAAACGTTCCCATTTATCATTCCTGTTTTCTGTTATTATTTTTTTAAATGTATATTTCTCACTTTGGAAACAAATATGCCTTGTTGCCCATCTGAAATCCAAAAAATGTACCCAGGCTGCCATTTACATGAAAATCCACGACAATTTGTAACTTGACCTATAAAATGGTCCTTTCCCCATCTCATTCGTGTTCCGTCTTAGACCAGTAAATGTACGACACTATGGCAGTATTAGATAGTCAATTCAACATTTGCAAAGTTCAAAACCCCTTCAAATTGAAAAAGGGTTTCCAAATGTGAAACATTCCAGATCACACTGTGAAGTTTAAAATGAATCTTCCTAGGAACATTTCATCTTAATCTAAACTTAAAGAGGAATGAAGGTTTCACGCCCCTACCTAACTCAGTCAGAGAAATTGTTAATCTACCCTCCTCACCCCCCCTATCCTCCCACCACCCACCCACCCACTGTTGAAATCCCGTACACGCCACTGCAGATACTTTTACTTACTTTCAGAGAGTCACGGTTATAGCCAGTAACACCATTGACTTCCAATATCTCTGAGCAGAAATCTAAATGATCGGTTCGTTGGGAATAGTATTGGGATGTCGGGTCAGGCAATATATTAACCCATCTCTGACGACACGTTATGCCATTTGGAAATCTAAGACCATCAACTCTGGATGTGGAAAAATATGAATAAGAACATGAATTATGTGTAATGTTATACTCAGAGATAAATGAATTTAACTTAGGATAAATACCGCATGAAATCACAAAACCCTTCACCCAGGTACTACACCTCTATCCTGCCCCCCCCCCCCCCCCCCCCCCCCCCCCCCCGCAACCCTGTCTTGTCTCATACGAAGAAACAAGAATGTTTAAAGCACTAACTTATTTCTCTTTGATCAGAAACAACAAAAAAACTAACCGTAAGAATCTGCACTCAAACGTAAATTGACGTTCTGAATACATGTGGACGTCAGTTTGCTCACACGTGACTGTTCTTTCAAGGACCACCTGACGGTGCTGAAAGCCTTCCAATTCTAATGAAATAACAAACAAGATTGTGATCAACATATACACACATACACACAAATCCTGTTTGTCTGCATGTTTGTAGGAATTACAGTAGAATAATAATTTTGACTGGCTAAAGTTCCCAAAAAATAATTAGCTAAAGCAATCGTGAAACAAAATGCACTTCTATGTCATTCTTGTAATGCACTTCTTGTATAATGCACTTCTATGTAATGCACTTCTATGTAGTGCACTTCTATGTAATGCACTTCTATGTAATATTAACAAAATATACCACAATGAGCAAATGAACTTTCTTCTTCTTGAGGTGGAGGGGGGGGGGGGGGGGGGGGGGGGGTTGGTATCTTTACCAGAAAATCCCTTCTTAGAATCCATGTCATTCATTGGTATCATTTGTTTAAAAAAAAATACCCATGTTGCTTCTCCCTTCCTTATTCTAAATCATTGATCTTTGCTTCCTTCGTTCCCAATTCTAAATCATTGATCAATTCTTTCTGTAATCTCAGCAAGATTTTTGTTAAGTTAATGACTGTAAGCAAAAGGGCGTCTTAATATATGTAAATATTTACCTTGGAAAGAACAAGTATCACCCATCCATCCAGTCAAGCAATCACAATGACCAGTATCTTTCCTACAGAGGGCGCCATTTTGACATTTACAGGTTTCCATGCAGCCGACTCCGTACATTCCATCAGGACAGGTAAGTTGGCAATGCCCTCCAATCCAACCAGCTGTGCAGTTACAGGAACCATCAAATCTAAAAAAGAAGGGAGGGATAGAGCAAGGTTGAAATCAAGTGGGGGGGGGGGGGCTATGGGAGGGGGGTATGAGAATGAGGCCAACTAAAAAACAAATATGATTGGTCTCCGCATTACAGAGATGGCTAAATTTAGGGTGGAGCGTTAAACGTGTTACGCTGTGATGTGCTTACTAAACGTAATGTAGGGTCATATCACGTACAAAAAGCATATTCGTACAAAAAAAACAGAGTTTAAAAGTTAATGTTTGTTGAACGTCTTTTAGTATCTCACAACAGAAAGTAGATTGCGCAATTGTACTGAGTAAAATTGTGACGCAATATGACGTAAGAAACTACCAGCTTTTTAATGTCACTATACAGTGTCGACTCTTAACTTTTAGCAAATTGCTTAGCGAACGAATTTTTAAAACACCTTTCCAGGAAATTCTGCAGACTTTCCAAATTGTTTACATTTACGTACTGAGGCGTGTTTAATCAGAGAATAAATGTGGCTTTGTGATGAAACAGTTTTATGAGGGTGGTAGAAATATAAACATTGAAATCTGAAGATGAATTACCATTACAAATGCCTTCTAATCACAAAAACTGTTTTGTTCAAGTAACAAAAAAATCAATTCATGTTAGTTTTAGTCGCGTGCTCTGGTAATTGTAAATATGCGACATCATATCTGCTATCGAGCAGTGTCCTTTCCACAAATATCAAAGTAAATAGACAACAAAAGTCTGTTTCAAAATAGCGAAACCATTGACGAAGACGGGAAGTGAATCAAGCTTAAGTCGCAGGGGGGGGGGGGGGTGAAAGGAACGGGACCCCCACATTTTGCCACGAGGTGATCTGGAATTTCGTCTCCACCCCTACGGGTCTTCCAATTGGGCAGTTCAGTGTTGTATGCAAGGTATATGTAATGGAACGAGGAAATACCTCAATGTTCCACGAACTGCAGTTTTAAAATCCCCTCAATCACCCCTAAATGCCTGCCATTCAAATAATGCAGATACAAGTACAAATATTAATGACGCCGACCCATCATTTTCAATGTCACGGACCTGTGAGTATGACAAAACCGTAATGTAAAACGATTCAACTCTCACGTGACTCGATTATTATGTTTTATTTTTTTAAGATAAAATGATCTGTGCCATAGAACTTTGATCTCTTATTCCCGGATATACTGTATACTTGTGTTATTGTCCCTCTTGATGCACCGTTTATTACTGGTATATCAAACGAACCTTGTTGATATTGCCCTTTTCCAAAAGGGAATGAATATATATATTTTTTATTAAAGAAAAAGCAAACAACAAGACTCCACCCATTGCTTGCAGATGTGTCGTTACTTTATAGGTTTTTTTACACTATAAAAACGGGACAAAAGGAAAGCTAGTGTATTTATATGTTCTTTACATATCTTCATTATGAGTATATACCAACGATTCTACATTGGCCGATGATACATGTATGTGCGGTTGTTTTTAGGCTCCAGCCTAAGCTTTAATCTTTTCATTTGTCGAGGTGAGTGAAATTTTATCATACAGTACGCAGAAAAGTAATTTTGTTCTACGATAATTTGGTAATTTTTCGCCAATTTAATCGGCTTGTATTCTCTTCTTTGGTTTTCGAGATTTCTTCGATGGACATTGTAGTTAAAATATGGTCCATACACTTTTTCCTTGTATGAATATTGTATGGGCGTCGACTGATGAGGAGATAAGGAGAGGAGGGGTGGGGGGGGGGGTGTGCAGAAGGGCAATCTATTTAATACACCGAGATTTATTGACCTGCAGGTGTCTGTTACAACTCTACCCAAGCCATTAGACCCCGCCTCACAATTGCACCGCCCACGGTACACACACTGTCACGAACAATGTGCGTACCACAGTGGAACAAGAGGAAAACATGGTACACGGACCGGAGGAGTGGGGAGGGTGGGGTGGGGGGGGGGGGTTAGTGTGAATAATTCCATCAGTTAAAAGATCTTTGTACTCCTTCATTGAAAGTGTCGTCTGCACCATATCTTGGCTCCCTATGAAAGTTAGTTCCAGGAGAGGAAAGTTTCTTTGTACAGGCTGATTTGTGTATGTAACATGTGGCAGGGGCACGTTGACACTTGGGTTGAAGGCGGTACCATGTTGCAGGCGCACGTTTTCACTTTGGTTGAAGTCTGTACCCACGTTGTAGGTGGCACTAGGCGCACATGTTGACGCATGTTGTATATGCAAACCGTTGTTAATATCTACATAGATACACACAAAGTTTATCTATATAATGAAATATAATGAACAGACATTTCTCTTTTTTTTTTGGGGGGGGGGGGGGGAGATTTGATGAAAACGTCCCATATGTTATCGTATCAAAGAAAAAATTCAAATCCATACCTGTGATCTCTGTTATCAGCCAATAAAAGAGTTGACGTGTTTAGTCTATATAGGTATATGGGGAATATTTACATAATAAAATCGTGAAAGATTAGGCTGAGATATCACGTGACCTAGGCAGATTTGTCTTCATCACCTGAAGTGTCTTATCAAACTTTCAGATCAAAGAAGATGAAAGATTCGATAAGTTAAAGGTTGGTAATTGCAATATGTTTACGACAGCGGAAAAGCATAGGTATTTGGATAGGTATTTTAATGCATTATCTGTGTTCCCTTATTTATTATTCTTATTTATTCATATTTGGGTTGATTGGGGGGGGGGGGGGTGGATGAAAGGAAAGGGCAAGTTGAAAGGAAGGGCGTTGTATAGATTTATTCATTTTGGTGAAAAAACATTTGCATACACAAACGTGAAAGAAGAAAATCACGAGGGTGTCAGGTTATGTTCATATATAGTCACCATATTTTTGTTAACTTCCTCCAGAATGTCTGTAAGCTATAAAAGCAAACATCAACATACGTTCCGAAGGCCTAATTAAAGTATTTCCATTGGAGGTGTATAAGAATATCCCTAATACCTGTCTAATTTGCTTACAAGAAGCAGGGCGGAATATATAACATTTCTTTTAATCCAGTGAAGCTGATAGAGCCAGTTTAGGAGAAGGTGGAGAGGGAATGAGTATGGAGTAATTAAAGGCGAGAGATACTAAGGGCGAGGGGGTGGGGGGGGGGGGTTGAGTGAGTAGGAGCGGGGTCGAAAGTAAGGGTGGGGATACATGGGAAGAGGACTTAGAAGTCGTGATTATCGTAAGGAACATTGAATAAGTCACAGATACAGAAAGTGGATTACCGTTATGTAACAAGAAGTAATGTATATAAAGTTATGTAAATTAAATTACATTAGTAAAGCTATGTAGTCGAGTTATTATATTATGTAAATTAGGCTCTAATATTATGTAAATTAGGTAAGAAAATACAGCCTGCTGCTTTAAGGTTGAAGAGGCTTCGCACATAACGTCCGTAAACATTTCATGTGTAAACATGTATTTCGACCCTGTTTATTATATTGCTTTTGTCATTACACCCAGGGTTTGCTACGTGGCAGGTTAATATTGTTACGAATCAGATTGATTTGACAATGGTTTATAGGGTCAAAGGTCATACGTCTTACTCCATCACGGTGTAAATCATGAACTGTTGACGTTCCCCTTTCGATTTTAAGTTGTCTCGACATCAACATTACAAGGTTACAGCTTTTTGGTGGATTTTGATACCAAATATTAATATACCGCTACAAAGAGTAAATCACCTTGAACGAACCAAAGCTTGATAAATTTACCTCAAAGGGAGGTTTAATGTGAACAGACGATCCTTTTCGTTTCGGCTGTAACAAGATACCACAGTAGTTCTAGGGGCGAGATCTTTGCGCAGCAGACTTTTAATATGTAAAGGGAATTAATATTAGAATTATTCCTATAACCGTCTCCCCTCCTCCCCCTCCCTAGCCCTCCTTCATTTTCTCTCATGTGCCCCTGCCCCCCCCCCCAACATAGGTAACCCATATTCTAACCTTCAACAAATAAATATTTTAATCTCCGTCGACTTTAGGTTTGGTCTGGCATCATCAAGGAGTAGGCCAACAAGTCGACTGGTTAAACAGATGGCGCCATTTCCTTTCTCTTTATAAATCATTAACACTGCAACATTGTGGCAAAATTAGAATGAAACAAATGTGAAGTGAAAAATATTAACAAAGTATTATAGAAGGTCTATAGCGATGAGACCTGTCCATGTTTACTCATACATACCTTGAACAGATTCCCCCGTAAAGGCAAGTACAACTTTGCATACAGTTTGCGCCATAGAGTCCATCTTCGCATTCTTGCTCGCAATAGTCTCCGGTCCAGCCGTTTGAACATATACATGTGCCATCCACAGGAGAACATTCTGCGCCATTTTGACATTTACATGCCTTTGAGCACATCGGACCGTATCTATAACATTGAAAAGTAAAACTATCTTCATGAAATGTTTGGAATAAATATCATAATTTTTTTCCTCTCTAAATTGTTAATGATTTTAAATCCTTATACGGCAAAGTATGGAAACTAGATTACCACTTAAAGCCATGTACTCCCAAGCTGATATGATAAAATATATATTAACAAACTGTTGTAGGCTGTTACTAAGTTTTCAATATGATCATCGTCATGATTTAATTTTAAATATTTATATGATGAGAGGGTCATCCTATAAAAAGTGAGCCCTCGATCGCGCAACTCTTACGAATAATATATGACGTCACACATACACATTATATAACGTACATTGATGAAAAATGGAGAGCGTAGATCCCAAAGTATTGATGCAAATATGCTTTTACCGAACTGCATACAGACGTTCGCTTGGTACGTATACGTTATTAGTGCTTCATTGTCAAGACCTATACAATCTAAACCCTGTTTACGAAATATCTGAGTCTTCCTGCAGTGCAAAACCTTCACACGTTTGACCATCTTTAAGCCACGTTGCTATATTTAATATGCAAAAAAAGTACATTATTTAAATATTTTATTATTTTATTTTAAGTTTTATTAGGTTGTAATTGATATAGTTAATAACTCGGAAATTACTCAGTACCAATATCTCTTTCATTCCGCTTCATTTTTGTTTTGTTTATATAAATAAAGACAAAGTTCTAACATTTTGTTAACATACATGTATAGTAGGCTATACATCATACACATCATAATAGGGTGCCGTTGTAGTCAGAAATATATCTGATTAGTAAAAGATTATGTCTGTTACATATACTCACAATGAAAAGGCCAACGCAATGAGAAAATATGAGCCATAACCGGTAGCCATTGCTGTTGTCACTTAGTACACTAATAAACTAACATATGAATCGAGAACGAAAAATGCTTGATTCCATGTAGTTAACGCAAAATGATATTTGACTTGATGTACCGTAACCTTTTTCCAAATATTGTAAGCATTTTATTCGTTTTGTATAAACAGAACACACTCTTTCAGGTTCCTAAAAGAGCGTTACATGGAAATCAGTTATTTTTGTGCAGTGCAAATATGAAAACAAGTTAAGGGTAGGTCGTAATTAATAAATAAAAAAATATTTAAAAATAATCATGTTCTTTCCGCTGTGTCATATAAATCTGTTTACTAATTTTATCCAAATGTGAATGTCGGGTAGGTCTTACTTCCTGGTCAAGCCGCACTTCCGGAGAAGGTCAAGGGCTGAAAACACAAACTTGCACTTACAAGGATTGATCACATCTTTAATTTTTTATCTTTTATTTGTAGAAATTGTCAATTTCCCACGCACTATCAGTATGCTATATGAGAAGTGTTTTCACTAAATGGTCGCGTGTTCACGAACTGTATTGAAATGCGTGCGTAACGCACTAAGCGCGATAGGTTACGGTTTCTTGAGTTTTAGAACACGGAATAACATAGCGACATCCTAGGATGCAAATATCCGTTAAAATGTTATATTTAAACGTTCTACGAAAATACATCTAGGCTATATGGCAACAAACACCCAATTCATATACTTAACCAATTACATATTAATTGCTGTTGCAACTGACATATTCTAATGGCGTATGTGTAATTGAAGAGAAATAGAACGGATGGAATAAGTGCGGTGGTTCTAATCATGAGCACCGCGTCAGTCGACTGTGTCAAATTATGTTAGACTATTTGTTGATAAGGGTGCATAACATTGTGGAGACAGGTAAGCGAGAAACGAGATCAAGACTTTGATTGGTTGTTAGTTGGGCTTACCTCCCTTGTTGACAAGGTTCTTCGCACATGCTCCCTATCCAACCAGGCAAGCACAAGCAATTCCCGTCAAAGCGGTTGCATTCTGCATTGTTGGAGCAGCGACATACCTTCTCACAGTCACGTCCAAAGAAACCCTCAGCACATGACATTTCGCATCGTTGCCCCGTCCATCCCTCATTGCAGTCGCAGGAACCGTCCACTGGGCTGCACGATGCTCCGTGAAGACACCGACATGTCCTTGCGCAGTCGTTACCGAACGTACTCTCGGGACATGCCGTCGAACAGTCTCGATCCGTCCATCCAGCCGAACAGCTACACACTCCATTAAATCGATCACAACTACCACCGTTTTTGCAGTCACAGATTTGCTCACAGTTTGCGCCAAACGCTCCCGATGGGCATTCATCATCACATATGGGACCAGTCCACCCATCGGGACAATCACAAGACCCCGTAACTCGATCGCAGTGAGCTTCGTTTCTGCATCTACATGGCTTTTTACAACCAGGCCCGGTAAACCCTTCGCTGCAAGGTATGCCGCAGAAGGGTCCCTGCCATCCACTCAAACACAGGCATGCACCTGTAAATATATTGCATTCAGCACCATTTTCGCATTGACAGACTTGTTGGCAGTTTGCACCGTAACGGTTTTCCCGGCATTCCCTACGACAGTTTCTCCCCGTCCAGCCCTCGGAACAAGTGCACGAGCCATCGAAACGGGAGCACGCCGCTCCATTATAGCACTCGCAACTTCCTGTGCAACCCGGACCAAAGGAATCCAGGTCGCATTCTTCGTCGCAGACTGTCCCATTCCAGCCGGCAAGGCAGGTACAATGACCGTTGATCTTGCTGCAATCAGAAGCATGTACACACGAACACTCGAATTCACAACCAATACCAAACAAACCACTTGGACATTCTTCGTTGCAGGTGAGTCCCCTCCATCCAGCGGGGCAGGTACACGATCCATCCACGTGATCACAGGTACCGCCATTTTGACACCTACAAATCCCCACACAATCCATACCGAAAGTGCCTTCCTCGCAAGGCTCATCACAAACTATTCCTCTCCACCCTACTGCGCATGAGCAGACACCATCAGTACGTGAACAAAATGCGTCGTTTGCACACCTGCATTCCATTAGACAGTCTGGACCAAAGCGATCAGCAGGGCAAGGCTCTTCACATGTGTCACCCATCCAACCAGGAAAGCAGAAACATTCTCCGGTGACAGCACTGCACATGTTGTCCGATCGACAGTTACATGTCATCTTACAACCAATACCCCAGAAACCTTCATCGCACAGACTTTCGCACAACTCCCCTTGCCAACCCGCTAAGCACGTACACGATCCATCGATGTTAGAACAAGTAGCTTCATGTTGACACTCGCAGACGCGTGAACATTCTATACCGAAATGAGAGCTGTCACAAACATCCTGGCATGATGGAGGCTGAAACCCTTCGGGACATCGACAAGAACCGTCAAAACGATTACAAAGTCCTCCGTTGAAACATTGACATGTCTGGTTGCAGTTGACTCCAAAGGTGTCTTCTGAACATGGTGTGCCACATACCGCACCGCGCCAACCCTCATTGCAAGCACACCGGCCGGTGAACCTGGAACAAACCGCATCGTTCCGACACCGACATTGGCCCGCGCAGTAGGGACCGAAGGTACCCACGTCGCACTCCTCATCACAGAATTCCCCTTGCCAACCAGCGTTGCAAGTACAGACACCAGTTTCTCTGTGTGTAAGGAGGAAATATTACATCAATGCTTGACCCATAAGAAAACCCTCATTCCATTGTATACGTATGTCTTCAGACATTGTCGCGCTTCGGTTTTGGTTTCTTATCATTTCTCAAATCAATTTGTTTTTTTTCTTCTTCAAATTTAACCAAAAAAACGAATATTAAGAGATCAATCTAGTTTAACATTGAATGCTCAATTAGAAAAATATTGCTTCAGATGGCTAGACAGCCTTTTTTAATTGTCTAGGTCAGGATTGGTTAAAACATTTCAAACTTTATCCCAAAACAAACAATATTATGGTCAAACAAATACTTTAAGTATAAACAGCAGCCTTGAGCTTGGGATTTGCAATTTTGTCGGTTTCAATATTTTATCCGCCAATTATCATTACGTTATCAATTTATTACCAAAAATATCCATACTCAAGGTATGACTGACGGCTTAAAGGTTTTATGTGTTCCATATTACATGCTTTTTGCGTAACCATATCAGTCCTCTGTCACTGAAACCATATGATAGACTTGTTGTAGAACGAGTACAACAAAATGAGTACGCGTACACTCCGTACAGGTTACACTGTTCTTGGTGTGAGTACCAGTGGCGGGTACAGGGCTCTGAGTACAAGTACGTGATTTTACACCGACTCACTACACGTCTGCCAAATGATTCAATAATATTAAAATCAAACAAAAATGACATTTACTTGTTACAATCTGCTCCATTCTGACACCTGCAATGTTTATTGCAATCTGGTCCAAACATGCCATCTGGACAGGACAACTCACAGAATTCCCCGGTCCATCCGGCTGGACAATCACACACCCCATCGAACCTCGAACACAGTGCCCCACTTTGGCATCCGCACTCTGACCAACAGTTAATGCCATAGCGACCTTCGATGCATGGAGTTTCGCAGAACTGGCCTGTCCATCCTTCAGTGCAAAAGCAAGTACCATCGAATTTGTCACAAAGAGCGTTGTTCTCGCATCGACATCTGAAATAGCCATGAAGGGGCAGAAAGGTAATTTTCGTAAGTAACTTAACCCCCCCCCCCCCTAAAAAAACAAAACAAATACTTCAGTATATAGGACCTTAAATCACGAAATATATATACTGAATACAAACAGTAACGTGTTGGGCCAATATGATTCATTAGTACAGGAACAATCAACTTCACATACAGGGATATCCCTGTAATGAGAATACTTACACTTTCTCACAGTTTCTTCCATAAAACCCTTCATCACAAGGTGACTCACAGAATCTTCCAAACCATCCCTCTAGGCAGTCACAGTTTCCATCAATCCTGCAAAATATATCAGATATGCCATTATATAACGGATATACTAATAGCCGATCCCAGTTGAACATAATTGTATAAAAAATTTCCAAAACATTTTATCGATTTTGATATTGTTGCTGTTTTTGAAGTTTTCTATAACTATGGGTCACTTTAGTCAAGCAGTAGAATAATCATACTGTTATTGCATATTCTTGAAAACGTCACAATACCATTTATTGCTAGGTATATATGAAATGCTTATTTCCATAAAATTAACGTGGAGGTACTCTTTTTTTGGCATATGTCTTTGCTTTAAAACTACAGATAATTCCCATCATTGCATGCACACAACGTTAATATTTGCCGTCTATAACATGCTAAGATCTGTACTTTTTATTCTTTCT
>JXUT01139196.1:0-12700 GCA_000934455.1 Apostichopus parvimensis
GACGAAGCTTTAGTCATTTAAATTTCATATGAGATGGCGTCAAGATATGGTTATTAAATTTCAATTTTCCACCAAAATATGAGTGTTTATACTACTCTTACCACCTGGGAACGTATCAAAATGGCGCCACACACTGCATTTACAATTTTGGGAAGAAATTAAAAAGTCGTGATTTTGGCCAAAATCGTACAAAATCAAAATTGTATGTCCTTAAAAAATGGTCGAATGGACCAAATGGATGTTCCCAGCTTGGAAAAACGTTTCATACAATCATACAAAGTAAAAAATTTCAGCTAACAATCTAATTCCACAAATTTGGTCAGGAGGATCTCCTATGTAAGGTCTTATAACTTTAAAACGGGTTACTTTCAAACTTTAAACCTTATAACTGGTAGAGGCATTCTAAGTTGAACTGTTAACATGTCGCAAATCTTAGACAGGAAATATTTCTGAGTCTCCAAGCATGGGTTTTTGTTTTAGATTAAAGTTGGGCTAAGAAATGATTCAAATTCAAAATGTTCATTATTACATATCTAAAGGATTTCGAAGCTGATAGGAATTATCAAAATAAAAGTAGGCTTTTGTTACAAAAAATCGCATAAGATGCTACAATTGAGATTAAATTTACTATTCGTCGCTTGTTTGTTTTTTTGACACGGAAATAGCAATATGCTTGGTAAATAAAAAATAATCACAAGGCACTGTCTGGCCTAACAAAATAGTGAAGGTAGGGTCAAAACTAGAAATTTCTCTACTTTTGGTCAAGATACAATTCTGGGTTCGCAAATCCCCAGATATAATTTCCTCTCTGATCTGAAATGTGGTCCTATCAGACATTTAATGTCACATTTGGACCAGGAATTGAAATTTCGTTCAGGATGCTACACACTTGGCCTCAAATGCCAGCCTGACAAGGCATGAGGAGAGGGGGTTCATTGGGAGGGGAGGGGGTACATGGGATGGTGATATGGAGACAAAAGAAACAAGACTTGACAAGAGGAGATGGAACACATGATTATTGATTATTACATTATACGCAAAGGAAAAATAGTCATAATAATAAGCGACAATGAAATGATTGGACAAAAAGCTACAAGGAAAAAAATGTTGGCATGTTGTTAAACACATATCAACATTTGATATCAATTATTTCAGCACCTATTCTTTGCGGGCTGCACACAATGCAAAGGGAAACATATTGATATATAACTTCCCGTAATGGAAAGGAAAAAACCCCAATCCTAACTCTTGTCTGTGTACAAGATTCATTAACATGGTTCAAAATGGCGATCAATCCATGTACTAAAGGAATATATTTCTGGTTATTTTAACTCTTAGCATCATCACATGCGTTAGATACAAAATATATTCTGCCAAATGACATTCCACAATCAACAACAGTTAAACAACTACCCCTCGGTTTTATTCCAACATGGAGACTTAGGTTGCTGGTTGAATATGACATTTCATCCGTTTCCCAAGAATAAAAAACACATAATGCAATCAAAATACTTCTCTGTTTTCTTCTCTTTTTATTTTGGGGGGATGTTTTGGGTTGGATTATTTCAGACTCTAGGTTATGCTAAATTTAGCCCCCTTTTATTCATTTCCAAAACCGATTCCCAATTTAAAGGTGGAAAAATTAATATAAACTCATTTTCAAATGTGTAAGTTTATACTACATTACTAATTTCTTATTCTTTAATATATCCACCACTCATTCAATAAAATTAATTAAAAACATCTTAAATCTTACTTTTATTATTACAACTTCTAAAATGACATTTCAGAATCCACGAATATGCAGCATCAGAGATGCAAATCCACAATGACAATTGAAAGTTAGAAATGAAATATTTCTACATTGGAAAATAGTACGAAACAAATCCAGCTACACCTGCAGTATTGAGGTAATAAAGTGCAGATATGAAACCAAACCTGTTGAGATATTGTTACCAGTGTCGTCGCCAAGGGGGAGGGGGGGGGGCATGTGCCTCCCAAACAAAAATTGTGCTCCCCAGGTCCCCCCAAGATGCGATTTGTAGTAATATAAACGTTACTCAAACAAAAACTTTTTTTACAAAGGACGAAACGTATTATGTTGCAAAACTTCTTTCCACCAACCATCACGTTACCCAGTTTTTTTCTCACTAACAAGGTCACAAAGGCCCCGGCGTGAATTGCTAGTGCTTAAACTTCACTACTACTCTGCATGAATTACTCTTATTTAAAACACTCTTTTTTAAAAACATGATCAAATCAAAAGAGTTAATTTCCAATTTTGGTTTCGATGATAATCGTAACCTATGCATTCATGCGTGTATGTGCTTGTGTGTGTATGTATGTATGTATCTATGTAGATCAGGTATTTGGTCAAAGTTTATGTGTATTTTCCATTTCAAGGGTATGAAGACTCGCGCACAAAGAAACGTCTCATGCCTGTAATCTGACCTAGTTTCGAATGAGGTGTAACAGAAGTGTTAGACACCACCATCGATCCCAGAAAATACACACACAGCTTGCTACCGTCGGTAATTATAGTGTGCAGTCAATACATACAGCTACGGTCAATAATCACTACACAGTGTATATAGCAGCGATGGACATCTCATGTTTAGATAAAAGATAACAAGGTAACACGTTTCATTACTGTCTGCATTTTGTAGTGACAAGAAGAAAACTTCACTTGCAAGCAACGGAAAGTTAACTTTATCAGAGAGCGGCACGCGGTCAGGGGCGATCGAGTCTTTAATGCCTTTAACTCGTAGAGTGATATATATGAATTATATATCTCACTCAATCAACAGTAGCAACTCCCATGAATAAGTTCAAATTTGTGTTACAGCAGCGAGCGGCGTTTGCAGCACGAACAACGGGTTGATTGTTGGAAATCCCCTTCTTGCGCATGTCTCTAATTTCGATTACCGTCAGGATACGAATCCTTCATAAGGTTTTACAGTAAGTCTGTTCATACATTTCAATCGATTTGTGTTTCTGCATACATGTGTCGTAGTCGTCAGGGATTGCGTGTTCTGGCAATTTAGACGGGGCGCAACAGGAACTAGTGCCTTCATCATGACACGTAAGCCAGGTCTGCAGTGTATAATTTTGCAGGTATATGGATATAATAACACGGAAAAACGGTTTTGGATATTCCATAACAACTCCCTGATATGACAGAAAAGCTTGTCGTTGTGTTTAGTACTAAATTCCAACTATATTTTGAGTTTGAAAAGATGAACAGAAAAAATATATATATTTCTCTGTTTATGACAAAGTGGAGAATAGATATTTAAAATACCTTTGGTAAATCACATTTGGAGTAATTTGAATTTTACTATTTTCAGGGGCTGAATGTTTTAATTTTTTCAGAATAGTTGGAAACTCCAAGCCATTGTTCTCATGCTTCAAATTTGTTTTCAAAACTAATGACTCAAGTTACTCAACATTAAAAGTCAAAAGTCACCAAAGATAGAGTCATGGGTACGAAAACTTGATCGACTCTCAACCCCAGTCTCCTTACATACCCGAGACTGTAAACGCATGATGATGACTATGACACGTCAAGTAAGCAATATGTCACACACCACACCGCACCACACCACCGCACCGCACCGCACCACACCACACCGCACAAGTCATCCTGCTAACACCAAGTACTCCAAACGCAAATAAATATGCAATATAGAGCTTATAATAGTAATGCGCGTTGAAAAATCGAACAAATTCACCCTTTATCCTATATAGATGTATTGTTCAAGTTCAGCTAGTGTCGAAAAGTTCATTGTGCAATTTTCTGTGGGTTACAATCACCATGAGTTGCCATGCATACGTGGACGTAATTTCACGTTGCGCAAGGATATTGCTACGGATAAACGAATGTGCCATCACAAACATAAGGGAAATAAAAATCGTCTGCAGTTGCACGATATTTATGAAAAGATATAACTACGAATACATTTCTTACGCTATATTAGAAATTAGAAATCTCCAAATGCTAATAACTCCGCAACCGAAAGTCAGAATGCATTCATACTTGGTATTAATGTGTTGGTACTGTAGATAGTGGGTACATGGTAACATATGTTCAAGTTGATATTATGCATATTTATTAGGGGGCGGGGCTTAAGTTTATTTTCACTAAAATAACTTGTAAACACGGTAACTGAATAGTAAATAACGCCATAGTGAGTAGAAGAGCTCTATTGATTTTGAATGACGTCATCGCAGATGTCATTCGTTCTCCGTGGAAAACTTAGGGACACGGCTCACGAATTGTACACAATTTTTAACGTTTCTCGCTTGTATATCAATGAATGTTGTTATATCTAATTACCGGAAAGATTTCTGAACATTTTCATCACGAAGTTTCACTATTTCAACGATCGGTGAAAGAGAAAACCGACTGCCATATAAATAATATTGAAATGGAAATTCTACGGTGCCAAATTTGACTTAAAATATGCACCAGATTGCATCTAAGGACGTTTCAAAACTAATAATTTCCAAAGGGGAGGGGGACACCGCCTCCCCTTAGACCCCTCCCCCATTTCAGTCACCACTTCCAGATCCGTCGGCAAATCAAATTCTCCACACCCCCCCCCCCCAATAAAAACCCCTTCGCTACCAAAAATAAATCCCTTATCTCATGAATCCAAAGTCAGAGGGTTAAATAGTGTTGCCTGTGTAACAGGTCTGCTAAACAACTTTGCAATACTAGTGTATACCATTAAAGTGATGGAACTGGTTAATTGGTAACTCCTCATACTGAGGAAGTTGCAGAGAAACTAAAATTATTAACTAGAAAAAAAAGCACAGTTTAACAAGTAAATAACTTACTAGTTTCTGTTTTTCGCTCACTATTCTCTTCTTTAGAATATTTTGTGGGATGTCGCTAACACTGTCAGAAGGAGCTGCACTGTTCTATACGAACCATTAGCACGTCATACAGTAAACATATTTGGTTCTGAAATTCGACCATATAGTCAGCTTCATGGCTCAAATGGGCTCCCGTAATATGTTCAACATGACGAGTATGTGATAACGGTAGGCCTATGTTTTAGTCGATTACATTTCATATGAATAACATATCACGTTATGCATGTCGATCAAGCAAGGTCGTGTATATACGGAACACTACGTCATTGGAAGCATAGCAAACATGGAACGACATTTTCGAATGAAACGTATGACCATTTTTCTAACATTATGTGCTACTTGGGTTGTAGCCATCGGATGGTTGTCCGTCGAATTTTACGTAATACCTCATATGAGTAGAATTTCTGACGATATGCACATCCCTGATAGATGCGTAGACAGTTGGGTGAACGTGAACATCAGTGAAGAAAGCAACTTTCAACGCAAACATGTAGGCGAGGAAAGGTAAGAAAGAATCAAAACGATGCAGTAGTTGTGTCACTTGTGTGCTTGTTCTCTTTTTCCTTCTTCTTCTTCTTCCGTCTGCTTGCTTGTTCTGAGAAAAAGTGCCAAAAGGAACTTGCAAGGAAATTGTCATGAATCCTTTTTCTAACATGAAAGTTGAAACGTACTGAAATGGAAGAAACTAGAAACGATTCAAAATATCGGGTTTCGTCAACAAAAATGCAAGATCTTTTCGTTTCCTGTA
The DNA here is from genome assembly GCA_000934455.1 of Apostichopus parvimensis. Classification (NCBI taxonomy): domain Eukaryota; kingdom Metazoa; phylum Echinodermata; class Holothuroidea; order Aspidochirotida; family Stichopodidae; genus Apostichopus; species Apostichopus parvimensis. Next base: position 5,627 of record JXUT01139196.1, read on the forward strand.
GTTGGTTGAAAGCCGCTTCTTGCGCAATCATTGATGGAGTTTCGGACAATATTTAAAGGCAGAACGGTAAGTGGTTGGTGTCGCTGGTTAGTTAGAACCCTGATGCATATTCATCAATTGACAAGTTAGGCTATGTGAAGGCAATGGCGTGCGCCTTGCTGGGGGGAAGGGGATCCTAACTTTCTCCGACTGAGGTAGGTACTAACGGCATGAACCTTTAAGGCCCTCTATATAAGTGGCCGTAGGCAGATCAAGGATTTTTATACAGGAGATGCGTAGCCCTGCCATGTTAGTTGAAGCGGTCTCACAAGAAGAAGCGTATGAGGTTCCTTCCCCACAGTGTGACGTAAAATGGTGGCATACTGAAGCACATTTAGACTATTGATTAAGTCTATATTTATAAGTCCAAATGTACGCTTTTGCTTATAAATACACTTGAAGTACTGACTGAACGACGAAATGTTTTCCGGGCATAGACTGGCAATGGAAGTGAGGGCCATGGCCCTCGAGGAAGGTTGGTATAGTTACCACAGTAAACATTTTTGGCGATATTAAAAGAAAGCATGGTTCAGCAATGATCTTTTCACTATATATTTATTTACACTATACATTTGTTTAATTTAATGATGGCAGCAACCACTGCAATTGTACCACTGCAGTGTGTACATAAAATGACACATACTTCAGACGCAAGCTACGTGCTTGGATTTTGCTTATGGCCTTAATCATAGGGGTTCTTGCTCGTAAAGCAGTCGGGTGTATTCCTCCCCCACCCCCCCCCTTTCCCTAGCTTTACCTTTGAAATCATGTGTACGGCCCTGCAATACATAGTACAAATAGCACTATTTAAATGCCTTTGATTTCATTAGTAAATCCAAACACCGATTTTTCAGAGTTCACATGAATTTTATAAAATTTTATTACAGCAATATCTACAGAAGACTCGCGGTCCTGAGTGATCTGAATGAAAGTCTCTTGCTCTACGGAAAGATTTTGCAACTTGAACACTCATTCAACGAAACAAATATACTAGCATTCAGGTCAGTGAACCATATCGTATATAGAGAAATAAAATGTCAAGTAAGAGGAATGCTACCGTATAATAACGTCACCAAAGGCGAAGAAAATGGCGATTTCTATCGATATGCCGATGGCAAAAATAATGAAAGCGCACCCATCCCAACTCTCTTTAAATGTTTAGTACGAAATTTAAATATAAACATATATATTTTGCAAACATGTTATTACTGACACTGTGAGACGTTTGTAAAACTGACAAATAACAACCTCATTTTCACCTACAATATTGAAGCTGTTGTCTGATATAATGTAATGCTATACGCATTATCGAGTAGTTTTCTTTTCTATATGCTATAGAAAGAAACTGATGCAAATGACTGTTCACGTGCTTGTGAATACGGATGTTGGTAACTTTTTCATTGAAAATATGTTGTTATTTTTAGAAAAGGTTACATTATCACTGATTACTCTGGTTTCTCTTTCTCTCCCTCCGCCTCTCTAGCTCCACCTCGAGCCACCTCTCTAGCTCCACCTCCCCCTCTGTCTATTCCGTTGTTTTGTTTCGGTTTCGTGGGGGAGGGGGTGGGATATAATATATATGCGTTAGATAGATTAGTGCCAAAGTTTAGTTTTGATAGATGTACTTCCTTGTTTTCACAAAATGTGTTTGCTTTGTATGATATTTCCCATATATACGGATCCATCTTCAATAACGAAAGAAGGAAATACTGAAATGACAATACCTTGTTTTTATTGTTAACTTGTTTCACTCAAGGATGTATATTAATGTTTGGTATTTCAGACCGCTTCAAACCCTTACAATATAGATTAATTAAGCTTCTTATGAACAAGTCTAGACGTTATCCGACTTACCTCTTAAACAGAGAAAATAATTTGCGTATGATAAAGGAAATCCATTACTATTATATGGATTGGTTTGTTTATAATCATTGCAATAACAAGTTACCAAATATTATTTCTGTTGTTTTAAGCCATTCTAATGTTTTTAATTACTCCATCATAAGCGTATATTCACAATCAGCACGGCAAATTGCTTCTTAACAACTATTAATACAATCTATGGCAGTCTCTGTCTCAATCTGTTAAATCTGCTAAGTTTCTAAAGTCGTTTCCATGTAAAACCAAGGATGATCTCCTCAACAAGTACATGTAAACATGTTGACTTTAAACTTTTTCCTTTAATAACCACACTCTACTTTTCTTTCCCCTCTGAACTTAAATTAAGTGTTTCTTTGTTTCTTATTTCTACTTGGTCACTAGCTGAGATGTTTTTCTAGTGTCCTTAATATTTTAACCTTATGTGTAATGTTAGTTTTGTATTAATCTTGTACAAACATATCAGTAATCAAATTGAAATTGAAATAATGAGTCGTGACATGGTCGTATAACTACGAATGAGCAGACTGGACTCAAACTGGTAAACGTCAAGAAACTCAGATACACATTTAGTGTTACGAAATTGATTAATATTCTAATCATATATAAATGAAATATATACATAATTTGAAAGACAATGATAATTTTTGACGAGATAAAGTCACACATTAACTTAAGCAACTCAAAAGGACAATACATTTTCAAAACTATATATTCTCTTCAATAATCTATGCTAAGAATACTCTCAGATATTCATTTGCATAGGTGATTGTTGTACGTCACTAATTTATCTACATGTAAATATTTTAGAAAATGTTTCAGATTTATTTTCCGTTATGAGATCCAGCTATTGTAAGGTATAATTCCCTGAACACTTGGTCTTTAGCATAACTGTAAAAGAAGGGACGTTCTAGTCCAATGTATTGGACACGAACTCAACCGTGCCAAGAACTTTATCGGGCTTCGACCAACAGGACTCTAACCGTGCCAATACTTTGTAGTATGTTATTTAACCCTTTTATGTTGTAGATTATAAATACACTGCACGGTCCAAACGTGAACATACAGATGACCATAGGGGGTATTCTGGTCCAGCCCTTTCCTCTAGAATGGTAAACAAATCCAAAACAAATCCAAAACATGCAGTTTTGGGATGTTAACAAGTTAAAAAGAAGCGTTGATCGCTTGCAAAAGGGTTAGGCGTAGTTACTGTTCGTCCAGGGGCCAAGCATGGGGATGGGCCCCTTAAAGTGAGCGAATCAAGTAAATGCTAGCACAGGGAGAAACCATTTGCTGAGGGCCGGAGCTTTTTCTTAAACATAGAACCTTTGTGTATGAGCCTCATGATAGTGTCATTAATCTAGTGTAAGGCCTAGTCAATTATTTACCTCTTCAACTTTAAAACTAACCATATGCCTGCTGTACAAGAAGTGCTGTTCTAATATCGTAAATGTATTTTCTTAACAAAACCACAGAAGCACAAACAAGATTCGGTTTTTCTATGCACATTGTGATTGTATTGAACCTTTCTTGAACGAAATTTGCTATGTGCCCACCGTGAGGTCTCCCACTTTCAACTTCCTGGCGTTGCCCCGCTGTGAGTCGTACAATAGTGCGATAAACATTCACAGAATAATGATAGGAAGTTTTTTATTGGTTTTAGTGTCTTCTCATGTATCGGTTTAAGATCTAAATCAACTATTCTTTATCATTATCTTTAACAGAACCGAAATCTACAAGGAGTTGGGCACAAATGTGACCAAATTATTGTATTTGACCAAAGAAAATTCTCCAAAAGGTCGTAAATTGAGATATTACGCATCATCTACGAAGGGATCCTTTGATACATCGTCAGTGTACGATAAACTACCAAAGGTAAGAGAAATAGGCTGAGAGAAAAGACCTGGGAAAATATGATTAACAATCAACCCCTTCTCTAACCAACGTTTGATACCATATATAATAACATATACCCATACATCATCAACAGGTAGTTATTAGTCGCAAATTGTGGTATTAATGATTTTTGCAACAGGATATTATACACGGGAGCTGCTATGACCTGGAAATTGTTCACAATTTAAGAGGTGTGGTAGTATACTATAGACCATATATCAAATGTTACTTGACCGATGGTGATCATAAGAATATCAATATGTAGATAATAGATGTCTGTAATTGTTTTCTTCATGGTCTGATAAATATTTCTTCCGCTGCAATACCCTGAAGTCGGACCTGGGATCAAAGTGTCGCCGGATCATAAAATCTTCACTCTAAATTTAGCAGTGTAGGGTAGTAGGCATATGATAACTTACAATAATGTCAGTGCTATATAACCAATATTTGCGATATTTTGGACCTACACTGAACAAAATAACACAATATTACGCTAAAGATTACACATGATCCAGCTTTCGTTTATGAACAGTGAGTACCCTGGTACTACCCGAGGTCAAAGGTCACTTGACCATACATATTGGTTCGTAAACCGAAATGACAACATCATAGCCAACTATAGAGCGCTACATGAATAGATGAGAAGCACATTGCTCAGGAAGACAAGTGAACATATATAGGTTACGTTATATAGGTTAATGTAATCTTTTAATGAATTTTACTCATGCCACTGGTATATTGGGTTTTTTCTATTTCGAGCATTCGTCATTTTGTAAAAACGTGGCAGAAATTGTCAAAAGAATAAGTACCATGACAAACGAATGTGCAGGAGAAAAAAATGGAGGAATGCTAAGTTTTAAGCTATACACTGACATACACGTCTAATATAATATGAACTTCACCAAATGGGTTTCAATATTCTTGATCGGACTCAGAGTAGTCAATGTGGATTTTGGCCACTTTCAGAATTGATTGTAAATGTTATTGGGTATGAAGAAGTAACACACTAGTCTGTTCGTTTGCCTATCAACTTCTTACATCCCATAAATTTCACCTATAAGGTGACTTGCTTGATATAGATTAATCATCAAACGTACGTGTTAAACTCGCCATAACGTGTCAATACAGAAAGATTTACATGGAATAAAGAGTTTGTATTATTCCACGTATTTTAAGAGTATTAATAGTTACGTGCACCAGTAAACTAATGGGTAGCCCCGAGAAAAGTCCATGAAGGTAATTATACTGCAGTGTCACCCATCTATACATTCACACAAGGTTGTCACATAATACAACATTCCCATAGATGTGGTGTTCTTGTAGGAATGCTAGTGTGACGATACTTAGTATCGTCCGGAACACTTGTAGCTAAGGCGGTTACACATTCTTACCCCTCGGTCATTCTAAGTTATTTGTCACGCAATATACTTACCTCGCTCCAGAATCAAACCGAATTGCTTTTGTATACAGGTATACACACGTGTAACCTTATTATATAGCATTGTTTACAATCGTTCTTTTTCGATAACCTTATCTAGTGAGGTTGTATTAGTTACAAGTGCTTGGAAATCCAATATATTTCACTGTATATTTTTGAAAAGGGAATAATTTACACTGGATGATAAAATCTGGCTTCAATCATATGCTGGTTGTGAAGATGACAGTGCCGTTTTAATATATGTTATGTTAAAACATATGTTATAACGTAATGTACTGTAGTTTACATCAAGACCGTTTTATGCTGAGAAAAACAGACATTGTCATTTCGACTGCAAATTTTGTGTAAAGAAAATATCCGAAAAGTTAAATGCATTTTTTTAGCTGCAACCGTCAGCCGCGTCCATAGCCTTGTCGGTTAGGGTGTCCGCATATAAAGCGGGAGGCCCGGGTTCGAATCCCGGTGGAGGCTGGAAGTTTTTTCACTGTTTTGAATTTTCCAACTCACTACGATTTCAATTATGTATATATATATTCATTTAAAAAGCAAATTTCGCCCAACCCTACTCCGTGGACTGCATTAAAATCGTTAAAGATGTTCTCTCCAAAGTCGGGATTCCTGATTGTCGTGTTGAACGAGCCCATCGAGATGGTAGGGTTGTCACCGGGAGAGACAGACATATTTTGGCAAAGCTCTCTTTCTACCAGGACAAATTAACCGCGAGGAGAAACCAGAGACATGCACTATAAAATGAGGATTATTTTATCATAGATGACTTAACTCGAGATGATCTGGAGGAGAAAAGGAAGTGGCAAAAGAAGGTGTCAGAACTGTATCAGTCAGGTACAAAACTACATTTTTCTGGAGGCCGTTGGCGTTTGTCCAATGGCAAGCCATATAACTTTCATTAATTTGGTACCTGTGGTTAACGGACATCGTACTTGTGAACGTTCCTTTAAATGCCTGTTTATTATAGCCTGGAAAATTATTTACATATTCTGTTCGGCCCTACTAGTGTCCAGTAATCATCCGTTACTTACGCGAATGTGGCGTATTTTTTTCAACCGGACTGAGACGTTACATCGTATATATCTTACGATGTGTTCGCGATTTATCCGATTGGATTGACTTTATTTTACCTTATTTTTTTAACTCCATACGAAGTTGTTTGCATATACATAACCCATTATTTATCTTTACGGAAACGGTATACACTTTTTACGTGATATATTATACTGTGCTCGATATACAAGTACTCGATAAGGCTGATTGTTTATATTCATCTCAATGGAAACGAATCTAAAACTTATCTCTTTCAACGCCAGGGGACTTCGACAAACAAAGAAAAGGAGACAATTAATCGCATACCTTCACAGACGCAATGCTGACGTAGTAATGCTTCAGGAAACACATAGCTCTTTATCGGATTTTAAATATTGGCAGAATGAATGGGGTGCACGTATTTTTTTTTTCTCACGGTTCAACGAGTCGAGGTGTATGTATACTATTGAATCCCCGCTTAACCATTAAAGTTCTCAAGGAGGCATCCGATGCACTCGGAAGATTAGTGATACTTGACATTCAAACCCATCAACGTATTTACACACACCTATGTTTTTCACCAGCATATCGAATGATTAAAATAATTTTCAGGGTGATACCATTATCTGTGGAGGAGATCTTAACTTTGTTTTTAACCTAGACCTGGACAAAATTGGCGGAAACAAAAGAACTAATTTCAAAGCGCGAGAAAAATGCCTAGAATTAATGGATTCAAATAACCTTATTGATATCTGGAGAGAACGAAATCCTTTTGTTAAAAA
>KN895315.1:10268-21914 GCA_000934455.1 Apostichopus parvimensis
CTTTCAGACTGGAGCTATATCAACATTAGGTAAAAAAATCTCTTCTAGTTATTTTACAAGGCTGAAAAATGCCTTACTAGTAACTATTTAAGTTTCCCCACAATAAATAAATAATATATCATTTATACATCTTCTTCAAAATCAAAAGTTTTTATTGACATATTTTACCAATTTATCAAGTGGAAAATGTTTCTTCTCTTTTGTCTGCCTTGTATTTGGTGCTTCAGTAGATATGGTGGCTATTAAACTTATGATTTTTTTTTTTAACTGTGAAACATTATTTTTATTCATATTCACAGTGTTAAGTAGTACTTAGTAGTACAAAGTGGGTGTAATAGCTTAAACTGAGTTTGCTTTTTCATTTTATTTATTAAATTGGGGAGGGGGGTGGCAGATTTAAAACCAGAAATAGCTAAATGTCATCAACTCTAAATAGCTCACCTTAACAAAAGGAGCTGCTCAAAGAAACATTTGAGAGTCAATTGCATATGTAAGTCTTTCTTTCTATCAGTTTCAAGTTCTAAGCTTTCTGGCCGTGTCAAATTTGTTTTACAACGCCACTTATTTTACCATACGTGTGAAACAATGATAAGACCTCTCAGAGATGTAAAGGTCCACACCTTCAGCCTAATGTGATCAATGGATATTGTAGACTGAATGTTCAACAAGGAGCACATTTCAATAAAAAAAAATTAAAAAAAAGATTTTGACTGACCATTCAGGATTTAATTATGTACATAGCGATAATCCTGTAAAGTTCTTTCCAATGAGCACATGTTTGGGGTATTCCACATTTTTAACACTTCAGTTGCTTAAATTATGTCCCAGCCTATTCGCGTTCAAGAAGCACTGTGGTGCGCAGCACCTGGTGTGAAAGGATATGTGTTACTGTAGTGGCAGCATGTTTCTAAAACTAGTGCAAAAAATATCAAAATATGATATTCTACTGGAGCGGCATATTAATTCAACATTCCACTGACAACAGGCTTAATGCCTAACTTAATAGTTTATGAAATTAAAAAAAAAGGTGATCTTCTAATGACCACAGTGATCGAATGTGGTATTAATAGTAAACTATTAGCAACTGAGAATGGGTTGAAAACAGATTCATTCTGTCAGGATACTGCGATGGATTAGTTGCCTTGTTACCTGAAGCAGGCTGATGGGACTGGTTAGGCTATCTTTGGCTACATATCCATATCATGATAGTAAAAGTTTTTGGCTTAAAGTGTTAACAGAGGCACTTGAAGGATACTTTCTTGGAATTATTAATTTTTGCTTGTTTTCTAGTTTATCTCATTTGTCTGGTCTTCTCTGTGAGTATCACAGCCATTGATGATAGGATAGGACTTTACCAAAAGACAGAATTACCTTATTGGTGAGTCATCTCTCTTTGGTTTTGTTCCTAAATACATGTTGTTTGTGCACCGGCTAAAGACATATTTCACCTTTTTTTCTGTGGTTTTGAAAAATCATGTTATATTAGTTAAAATTGATTTATCCTGCATATGTATTTGCAAAATTAATGGACAATTTGATGTAAGGTATGTACACCTTCTTTGAAAATACAAAGTAGCCTACAAACTGGTGTGTATATGTTACATGTCAACTTTAGTGTAATGTATTCACCTTTTTTTCTGTGGTTTGAAAAATCATGTTTTATTAGTTAAAATTGATTTATCCTGACATATGTATTTGCATAATTAATGGACAAATTGATGTAAGATATGTACACTTTTTTTTTTGATAATACAAAGTACAAACTGGTGTGTTTGTTACATGTTGACTTTAGTGAGTGCAATGTATTCTATTTCAATGTTTGATTTGTACTCTAAACTATGTACATAACCACTATGTACTATGTAAGTACTACATACTATGTACATAACAACTATAATTTATAATTTTAGGTTTACAGTCTTGTTCAGGGCCAAGGCCCTCTCACACGACTTTACAACTTAACCCTGGTCATTGGTTACTTGTAACACCTACACACCAAAGTGCGCACAATTCAATCAATCTCTCCTGGGGCACCACAGTGCACCACAATACCTGTCCCCCGGGACTTCCCATAGGGTGCAGCCACAAACCAGCGCACGCAACTATATTTACAAGTTACCTCGCAAGTCCCCATTTATACACCTGGGTGAAGGAGAGGCAATGGCCCAAGGACACAACGTAATGATCTGGCCAGGACTCGAACCTGTAATCACGAGTCCACTCCCTTGACCACAACGCCCTCTCTCTATAAGTTGTGTCTTGGTTTGTATATGATCATGTTAACTTGTACGCAATATAAGTTTGTTAAATGCTTTTACTTTTAACTTAAAACCCATTGTCTTTCAATTGCAGTGGTGATTGTCTTGAAAGTGATTCATTATGGTGAGTATGAAATCTTTCCTTTCCTCTGTCTGTGATAATGTTTGGGCGATACTGTCCAATTCTTAGATTCCCCAGTTTTGTAGATAAATTCCAAACTATGCTGTTGTAAAGTTAGCCAAGTTGTGTATCTGTCAAGTATGTCTGTCAGTGGGCATTCTGTCCCTGTAATTAATAAAACCTCTATTTTCAGTGGTCAATGATTGTGTTCAGTTGAATTCAATTCCAGTCTGAGCTTGTAAGAGCCGTTTGTCATACTGAAACAGATTTCTCTTTGAAACTGACCAATCAGAGCCAAAGAAGATAAAAAAAAATACAAAATACAAAAAATCCAGGCTGTCACAGGTTTAATAATTATTATAAACCAGGGGTTCAATTTTAAAAGAGGGCAGGAGAGAAATATTGGTCAGAGCAAATGAACTGAGAGGACCAAAATATACCTAAATATTTAGACTGAGCGTGTGAATTGTCGGCAAGTAGGTCCCCCCCAGGCCTGAACGACTTGCATACCCGAACAAGGCAATATTGGGGGGTAAAGTTTTTTGCTGGCCATATTGAAATCTTTGTCAGGCCAGATTTGGCTATGTACCACCTATTGAGAACCCTGTTACAAGATACGGTCTAATTATCACGTAAAGCTAATGCTTTGTTGACTCAACAGGGACGACCAGGATGCCAGCAGTCGACTCACTACTTGGAAAGTCATCAATGTCATACGAGCTGTTGGTGCTATCCTTGGCTGGCTGATCATAACAGTCACTCCTCAAACAGATTACACTTCTCGTGAGTTCAATAATGCTGTCATCCTTTTCTTCTTCTTTTGTGTGGGGGTGGGGTGGGGGGGGTTTCACGTGCCTTGTGGAAGGTTGATGAAACTTGTGAATATTCATTTTGAACAGTAATGCTGTTTTTCAAGGTTTGAAGCATCTGTTTGTATCAGATTCAACACAGCAAACTAGCAAAGCTAGTTTCATTTCAATAGAGAAGGAATTCCTATGAGGTCAAAGTTTACACATGGGGGATTATATTGAATATCATTTGTGGCATATAGTGCTACTGATGGCACTGGCGGATCCAAGGGGGGCCATGGCCCCCCCAAAGGTGAGCCAAAAAGTGTTTCCGAACATCCGCTAAATCATAAGATTGGAAATTAAAAAAATCGAGAGGAATAGCAGTGGTAGACTAGTCTAAACCTTTTCGTTTTCTGGTTTAAAATTAAATGCAGAGCTCCCAACTGACCCGCAATTCGTGGGAATTAGACCCGCATTCTAACACCCAAACCCGCTGACCCGCACAAGCGTCCGAAAAAACCGCATTGTAATTGTCAAGTATACATAAAAAATTTGCATCAAATTTTGACTTAGCAACCATCATTTCTTTAGCATTTAGCATAATAGAATATAAAACATCCTTTACAGCATCATTTGAACCTCAAATTAGCCTATATTTCTTTTCATTGGGGCGAGCAGCGAACATTTTCATGCCACGGGAAAGAATGAATTATCACCTACTATTCAATTTATTGATGTTACACACAAAAAAAATGCATATTTCTCTGAAAATTTTGGGTGACAAAAGCCTTTCTAAGTGCCACCATTTTACATGTAGGCATCACCAGGATTCCAAAAAAATTCAAAAGGGGAAGGGGACACCCCCTCCCCTTATACCCCTCCCCCAGGACTGCAATTCGTGGCATGGACCAGCATTTGTCTTCTCAAGAGTTGGGAGCTATGTAAATGTATGAGCATGAGGATTTACAGTTTAACACCATTTTGCAGTTACAGGCTGGTTGTAAGAAATTTATAACCTATGAGAAATAAAATTTCTTGAGAAAGATGATCCCAACTTTGTTTTATAAATATTTTAGAAAATTACACCTGGGAAACATTTTTTTTAGAAGTAAATTAACATCACCATTGTACACTTTTGTCGAACCAAATTGCATCTGAGAGCATTCAGCAATAGAAAATTTTCCACCCCCTCCCCTTAGACCCCTCCCCCATATCACTCTAATGCCACTTTGGCCCCTCCCGAACAAAGGCCCTGGATCTGCCAGTGACTGATGGTATATGAGGTTTCTTACCTTTGGAGGTCTACTTTCATTACATGACTTTAGTTGATTACTTTTAGTAATTTAACAATTCGATTGGGTTTAAGAGTGTTTGGTCTTTTCTTGTCTTTGCTTTTAGATTTCTTGGATTTAATATCGATCAAACACGAGTATCTTCATGAGCTAACATTTATTCCCGTTTTCTTCATCATTAAATGGTTGATTATGAATATTTTGAGGTTGGTTCAATGGTTTTTCTTGACTACCATTTATTTTATCTTAAATATTATCAAGTTGATGCCCTTTTATGTTAAACTCTGTATTCTCATCTCAACTTTAAGGCCATCTTCACGATGCAGAGGAGCCTCTCTGGGAGGAGCAAGAGATGAGTGAGATGACAAACATCGCAGACATGAACATATGAAGGAGCGACAGCAAAATAATCAGAACCTAACACAACTTGAACTACGTTTGGTTAGAGTCTTGTCTTTCAAGGAATGCCTAGCAACGCAGAAAGTCAACATGCAGACAACTGATGGAAGTAGTTTTCAAGTGATTTTTAAGAGCTGTTTGGTTCCTTTGATAGTGTTGAGGAATATTTCTTGGAAAAATGACTGAGTTAGAAGAAGAAGAAGAAGAAGAAGACCGCTGGCGTGCGACTTTTTGAGCATTGAAACGCTGATTATAGAGACAACCAGGAGCAGATTTGCCTTCATGTTTTTGGTTGACAATCAGTGCGCACGCAGCTGGGTCTGAGGCGCTGAAGAAACTATCAAGATTGGGAGTACTAAAGGGTGCCAATTTTGCCAAATTTTCCTCTTGGTCGTGAACGATGCTAGTTCCATCCAAGGTGCAATTGGACCACTTGTTTCAAGGACTCGTCCCCCACCAGTTGAATCACCCAGCTTGCTTCGAGATTTTAATCTGCTAATAACCAAAACAAGGAAAATAGTTCAAGATACAGGTTGTATACAAGATTTATGCAGTTTCCTTTCATGCAGAAAATTTCTCTTTTCAATCGCCTCTTTTTTTACACATAATGTATAAATTGTTGTGCTGTTATTATTTTCTGTGATCTAGCCGCTTATTTCTCCTGGCGGATAAACACACCCTCTAGAGTCCTGCGGTTTTACAGGCACATCCCGATTATAGAAAGCTGGTATGACTTGACTGGTCCTTGTAAGGACCCCCTTGACCTTGTGACCCAGGGGATTTATCTATTCTATAATAATCCGTCCTTGTCATTAGAGGGACAAATGGAATTAACAATTTAAAATACTGCCCTCATTTTGTATATTTGTATGTAGTTGGATTAATCATTATTGTATTACTTATTAAAACAGACAATGTCATTAGAGGGACAGTGGAATTAACCATTTAATAACAGCCCTCACATATATGGATATTTGTATGTAGTTGTCACTTATGCAATACCTTTCAGAATTTTGACAGTTATGCATGTTAGGAATTTGTACTCTTCTGAAGAAACTATGAACTTAAATCTCTGTTATAGGGTATTAAACAAATCTGCTATTTATATTTTAGATAGTTTGAAACATTCATGTTTAGAGTGTTGTAAACTTTTTGCAATATATATATGTTTATTGACTTTTTTTGTCTATTACAAGTCTAGTTTATCCTTGATTCAGTTGTATTGACAATAGTAACAAAACATGACCCATTTTTATACAGGACTGCCAATTTAATTTTCCAGCTTTAACATTTTGAAGTTTATCTCGTGAAATTTCCTTGTATGCAAACACACAAAGAGACTTAGTATTAATATACATTAATATCATATTTCAAAGTATGACGTCATTTTTTTCTGTAATGTCGTCACTAATTATTTCAATGAAGGGTAAACCAATAACTCATAAACACACGTGAAGCCTATGTAAACTGAACTATGTAATCAGACAACTTGGCTGCATGATATTACGTTGTCACATTAATTTATGCCGTTGGATGAAAAGTGGTTGTTTTACAAACTAACGTCTACGTCGTAGCCTTCTACTACGTCGATGTATGTCTTTATTACGTTAAGCAGTGAAGCCTTGGAAAAAATTGAGGGCGCTTTGTGTTGTACGGCAATAAGCCAGATCATGTACGTCTTCATATATACATTGTGCATTCGACTTTGAAATTGAAGTTAATTTTACCGGGTTTTTGGAAAGAGTAGGTGTACGTTTCACAACAAAGACATTTTATGGCGACCAGAGTGGTAAGTACCAAAACTCCTGACTTAAGAACCAACTTTGAAAACGTTTTCGTCTCTAATGACTCGAGCAAGTGGAGTGTTTTGTTTTGTTTTCAGTTTAATGTTTATGCTGCATAGTGGGTAGTAGTTTATGCAGGATAACAGATCCCACCTTATTAAGTGAGAGTGCAAGAAATGCTTGAGTGTGCCGTTTTGCCAAAAAGGCTTTGTTTGAACAAGGTTAGTGAATACCGTTAGGCCCTAAAATCATTGAGTAAATTTAGGCAAAAAGCCTATAAAGTTACTGTCCAAACCACACCAGGCTCGACTGAGTAAGCTTTGGCTTACCTCAAAACCCAGATTGACTCGGCCGTTATTGCTTAACGCCCTTTTGCCACGTTTACAGTGTGGGAATGTGTTGCAAATGGAGGATGTGTTTGAATATTTGTATAATTCTAGATATGTTAATAGACTGAAATATTCCAGGCTGAAGTTATGACCTACAGTAGGCTAACCTAAGTTAGGCCAAGGGCAAGGCTAAGTACATAGGCCTAAGTTAGACTAAGCCAGGCTATTTTCCTAGTATTGGATTGTTAGTGATAAGCCCAGGTCATCATAACCATCATCCCATATTATTCTGGCATGTGAATCTATCGTTAGGGATAAAGTTTTAAGATAAAAGAGGTGGTGATAATTGATGTGATTAGACTTAAGTCATATCGCATCCGAAAGGACAGCCGTAGCCGGTCCAGGGGCCTACGCTAACTGTGAATAACAATACAGCAGCTGAGCAGCGGTGGCCACTAGTAAATTTAGTAATTGGATTCCTATGTAAATGCTTCTACTATCGCTTCCTAAATATTACCTGTGAAACGACAATTTTGGCATCCAAATGTGGCACACGATATAACCATTTCGAGCGTTTTATGTCCACTTTATCACTTTAGTAATGTCAAAGACGTAGTGTTTGTATTACGCACCGGCAGGACGTCATTCTTCCTACTTCAATTTCTAAGGTACCAACACATCGCTAATGCACACTTTTGCTATCGGATGCAAAGTGTGTTGGCCAAATTGTAACTTCGAACTTTCCAGCTACTGCCCTAAAAGCTCTGTGAAAATAACACCGTTCTATGCAATTTTCATACTTATAATCATTATTTTTATTTAATTAACTTTGAGCTGTATAAAATTCGCCAGATTTTTTTACGAGTCCGTAGATTCTACAAACGTCAATAACAATTTGCAAGCCCCGCCTAACAGATCATGCGCCAATCAAATCTCTTTTTTTTGTGTACGAGCGTTATAGGCGGCCTAGTCTAACTTTTACTTTCGTGGCTAGCCTGTGTCAAGTCCCTTATCTTGAATAGTATATTTCTGTCTTACCGATGTAGCTTGCGAAATTTTCATTTCCTTCCATTGCAAGGAATGAACAGGTGTTTTCAGACGTTTCCTCCGTGAAATTGGGTCAAGAAAGTGGACGATACGAGTATATATATGTTACATTTGTGTAATGAACTTGCTGATATGGGCGGTCGCAGTGATTTTACGGTAAATCGTTCACGCCATTAGGGCAACAAAAATACATTTCTTTTTTTCGTTTGCGACAGCTTTTCTCCATTAAACCTACCTGGTCAGTATGCATTTAGAATAAGAAACTTTGAATCTGCTTCGGAATTTTGTTTTCAGAAATTCATCAGCAAACACGTATTGATACACTGTGTGGACATTCTCCATATGCATAGGCTAGTATCTGCTGTTTGATTTCAGCACTTACTAGCTAAGATATATTGGGAACGTAGGCGGCTCCGGATCTCACTCACTTATCTAGCAGGACTTTCATTCCATAATTGTGCCATTATTTTGCCATGGTTTATGGTAAGATTTTCTCTCTTTTTAAAGGCCTTGTCATGGCTTATTTAAGGTACTTGGAAGGTTTCACTAACGTTAGGTTGCAATCTAACCCCATGTTTGGAAATAGCTGGTTCGATAAGCAGACCGTGTATCTGTGGAGTTTGAGCCCAAGTTCATGTGACTAATGATAGAGCTTAGGCTGTGAACTAACTAATCTAAGCTAGGCTAATCGTGATATTAGTTTAATTATATCACGATGACCGCTTAGTATTAATGATTTAGATATCGTCTGTGAGTCTAGGACGCCAACTTAAATGTCTGTAGTAGTACTAGTAGGCTAGTTCACCTAGTGCAGTGCTAGGCCTAGTTTGCTTGATGACATGAGCATCTAATGTTGATAAGCTGTTGGCATAGGCCTAGTATAAGACCATGAATATATAGGGGACAGGCCTATCCCTATCCAAATGTATTATTGAAAGCATAGAAACGGAACCCCAAAGCCTACTGATGAAATGTATACTTATATACTTGGCATCTGTAACTTCTAACTCACTTTTTCGCAAAATGAGAATAAAATTAATAAAAGCATGAAAGAAATTATTTATAGGACCCTCACCAAAGTACCTGGGCTAATCATGGTTTAGAAGAGTGGTTATGAGTGCCCCTTTAGTGCCCCTTTATTTAATACACTCATAAATTTCAAATAATCAGTAGTCCTTTTTACATATTTCACAGTTGAACAGACATTTGTTCTGCATATCAACTCATTTAACACTACCACTAGTACCAGCATATCTAATAAGTAATATGATCATTACGTGGAATGGTTGGTGTGTGCTTCATGAACATATACTGTATAACTGCAGAATTAGAGAAGAAGTAACATGTATAAATTGTGTTTTAAGCTTCTTTATAGTGTTTATCTCAAGCATCAGTGATGTCAAGTTGGCTAGGTGTCCATAGTACTTTAATTGCTAAGTGTTCAAATTTTATGTAGAAGTTTTGAAAGCTCTACATAGATTCATAATGTAGGCTGTTCTGATTAGTGTTTCATAGTTTCATAATGTAGGCTATGAGTGTTTCATAGTTTCATTATACATACTGTAGGCTGTTCTCAACATACAGTAGTACATAAGGTATGCCGGTCTTTACCAATGCTCTTATTAGTCACAACACAACTGTTTGAATTTCAGTCCTAATAGTTGATTTTGAAATCACTGTTATGAAACCACCGTTAGAAAAATTCTTTTGTTTTATGTTTACATTTGCAGAGATAAAACCATGGAAAAAATGGACGAAGGTGAACACATGGAACAACATGCTGCAGCATGTTCTGTAGCAAATCTTAAGAGGAAGGTCCTCTTCCACAAGGGGTTACTGTTTGCTTTTGCTGGTTCCTCCGTTGGGGCTGTGATCAGTTTGATGGTGAAATTTCTTCGAGGATCCGTTGGTCCAGCGGAAATAGCGCTTGCTAGAGGCATAGTTACCCTAACGATATGTTCAGTGCTTATCATCTACCAAGGTTTGCAGTTTAGACCAAACTCATGGAGAGAATTGAAATACCTGGTACTGCAGTCAGTCTTTGGCACTGTCGCTATATGGAGTCAATACTATGCTTTTCAGAATATGCCACCAGCAGATGTCATTGCCATTATGTATGGGTGTGTTGTATTCATTGCTCTCTTTGGCAGGGTGTTCTTGAAGGAGCCCTTCGGTTTGCTCGAATGTTTCCTAATCATCATTACGATGGCGGGCGTGATCCTCATCATGAGGCCACCGTTCATATTCGGTGGTTATCCGCAGGGTCAGCAACCGAAAGTTTTGCCAGCATTAGCTGCCCTATGTGCCAGCATTATGATTTCCTTACAAGCTATATGCATGCGATTATTGGGAAAGGAAAATACTCATCCGTTCAAGACCTGCTTGTATCATGGCATCTCTCTGACTCTATTCATTGCCATTTTCATTCCCATTCGAGGGAACCCGCTCTTCCCGCAGTGCTATCAAACTCTTCTCCTAACAGTCGGTGCAGGCGTAATGGCCTTCATGTCCTTCTTGTTGATTGCATATGCGATCTCTATGGAAACTGCCGTGTATGTGTCAATGATATGTGCCAGTGAAGTGTACGTTGTCTTATTCCTAGATTTAATCTTTTTCCATGCAAAGCCAAGTTGGCTGAGTATGGTTGGAACAGTTTTAGTAGTCGGGTCATCTATCATAATTTTGATCAAAAAAGTGATCCAAGGGAGAAGCGACCACTCTGAAGGGGATGAAAATGTTCCATGTGACAATGAAGCATAAATCTGTCAGTATTTGTTGAAACAAACAGGTCATGATTTTTGAAAAGTTTGCCACAATCTCTAGCTGATATTCTCCGACAACAACGACAGTTTCACTACTTGATCTGTATTAAAAACTGTAACTTTGAAAATCATGTCCGTGCGTGGGAAAGGCGGGAAAAATGTGTTTAGATTGAATCAATCGTTGTGAGTATATTGTGTTAGTATTAGTAACAGAGCTGCTTAATATACAGTAGTGTCTGAATGTTAATATGAATTTAATTGTTTCCACTGGAATTGTGTCTTGTATTGATAGGATACATGGTATTGTAAACGGTCTATATATACAGTATCATTGTTTGCACAGCAACCTCAGGACTTTAGATCTAGTGAACGAAAACACGTTATGGGGATGGTGTGATGCCATTAGTGTCTAACTGTTTCTTCTGATTTGAATTTAAACGTAAATTAAATACTTTATTCCATGACTTTGGGTGTTTTTAGAATGTTTGTGAGATCACAACTGTTAAGCTCAAAATTCAAAAACATAAGTTACCGAATGACTAATGATCTATTAATGTACTGCCGTAGCCTACAAAATGTCAGCAATAATTCTAAAACTGAGTGTTCAAGCATCTTCATCATCGTTTGTTATTCTGCGTGAGCAAGAACCAAATGTACTAAGATATTTTAGATTTTGTCTATAAGCAATGCAATAACATCAGATGGATTTGATATAAAAATTGGTTAGCTCATGACATTCCAGTAGAAGCCTGACATATATTCATAATTGTCTAGTTTCTTTGGACTTTGCCTTAGCAACCAATATCCAAGCGTAGAGGTCAATATGATCTTTCATTGGAAATCATGTTTGTATTATGCACAAA
>KN895318.1:0-14780 GCA_000934455.1 Apostichopus parvimensis
TGTTGATAAGGAACACAATTAGTTTGGCTAAGCCACTTTGGTTAAGCATCCTCACGATATCAAGGGATAGGCTAGGTTTAATTTTACCCAGGCCTATCACACTTAAGTCGAGTGTCATTGTGCATGTTTAACACCAAACCATGGCACTTGTTACACTTAACACATACTAACAGTAACATGAGCGAGACTGCATATTTGCAAGTATCCTCACTCAGTACGTAAATGATAAAAGAACTCATGTCGGAACAGATGAAGACAGCATTTCGATAACCGCGAATTGCTTAAAAACTTACATTTTTAATTCTCCGTAAAATCCATTGTGAATTCTCATGTACAATTTGACATCACATTTTTCAGCGCTGCCACCAATTTCCAGAGCTCTCAGCAGCAAGGGACGACGGTCGTTTGTGGACGGTACTATATTAAGTAAGGGTTATATATTATTTCACAACCTGCCTTTGACCAATTTTTATTTTTAAAAGCCGCTCTAGAAGTAGTGACTCATGTAAATAATGCTTAAATTAAAATTAAAAACAATCAACTGTCATAATTCGTATACTGTTTATGCAGTCGAACATATTTATCACGAAATACGGATTAACCAAGCCCTACCAAATTATTAGTTATGCCCAACATTAGTATAGGTTAGGCATGGAACCAAGCAACGTAATTTTTGGAATGACGAAAATTATTCTCAAAGGATTATATTATGACCATAGAAGTTCATTCATAACAAAAATATTATTAATAAAATATTTATGAAATCGTAAATCGATATTATAATCCCTATTTATTAATTTATACACTACATTAGTTTTAAGTTACGTAATTTTTCAGCACCTGGCACTTAAATTTAGCATTGTGTACAGTCTACAATATGTACGTACAACGTTGTGGTATGTTGCGGAATCAATGTATCTGGTCACCGATAGCAAGTTTTAGTATGTCTGAAGCATTGTAAGAAGGAAAAGGTCCCTGAAATCACCGGCAATCCTACTTATACTAAAACATCTAAACTCTCTATTCGTTGTAACGATTTGAAAACAGCACTGACTAGCAGCTTAACTCGCAAGTTCCAGCAAATTACTTAAAATGGCGCTCAAAATCGCGGTGGTATGTTCTAGTAATCAGAACAGAAGTATGGAAGCACACGCAATATTGAGGTAGGTACGGTTGCCCACGTCATGAACACACGAAGTACATTACATAGATCCAACGTTGCAGTGATGAATACGTAATAACACTTGCATTGGGTTTAAGTAGTCGTAAATTGAGTCCTCAAGCCCCGTGTAAAATTAATGTAATTATTAGAGGGACAGTTAACATCAATCACATGATGTTAACTGAGGATAGCCTATGACCAAATCAGACAAAGGCAGCCCAATTCATGACAGGGTGAAAACATGCTTCGTCTTGAAAAAGTATGATACCCGATTAAGTACGGTATATAGCCTAGGAACATGAAATTGAAAGTAACATACGTAACGTACTGTAATTCTGACAACGTGTTAGTTAAGTCTGTTACTGTTAGTTTCTATACTCTCACCATAGACCGTACTTCATTCTTTGTGAAATACGTGGTATATAGTTCAAATATTACTTGAAAGGTTCCATCTAACTTATTACACAAAGCAGTCAAATACATGATAAAAGCAAGTTACTTTCATACACACATTCATACATACATATATTAAGCCTTATACTAAACCTAATATATGTAGCCTTCAGTTTTCTCCATGTTGAACTAGGCCTTACAACCTAAAGTGTTTCTTTCACAAGATTTACTGAAAAATTGTCAAAACGGCAAGTGATAAGAAACCATGCACAATCGTGTACATCCAAATTAAGTTCTCTACACAAATGTACTTCCAGGGTAGTAAGATTTGAGGAATTGAAGCCTCTTTTAATATTGGAAATCCTTCATGGCACATATTAGCATAATGGCTCATCTTTTATTGCTCGAAAGGCAACCCAAAATCATTGATATGCTATCTTTTGTATAAAATGAACTTACCCAAAATAGTTACTTGCCCATTACTAACTTTTACCTTATCTTTGTTTTTCTTTACAGTAAAAAAGGTTACAATGTCAGATCATTTGGGACAGGAGCCAATGTAAAGTTACCAGGATCAGCACCAGACAAGCCAAACATTTATGATTTTAATACAACGTACGAACATATGTATCAAGACCTTTGCCGGAAAGACAAGTCTCTGTATCCTGTTGTTTGGCCATAACAGCCTAGGCTGTTATCCTATCTTTACACTGTGTTTGCATATTTTATGCTCTGGAATGTATTTTCTTCTTTAAATCTTTCCTTCTTCTATGCATTAGGTGTTGCCATTCCCCCATTCTAGTTTAATGCATGTTTTTTTTTTTCCATTTCCTTTTAATAAAAGTTATAATTTTGTAATCAGTGAAAGTCTTGATCAACACACTGGTATGTTGTTTTTTCCAGCATGGTTTGTAAGGTAAGGTAACAACATAATTTTAAGTAACATTTAAGGTGACAATAGTTATGTCCTAAGTAAGTATTACAAAGGTAAGTAATGGTCAAGGTAAGTAAATTTACCTTTGTTACCCTGCTTCTGATTTGTGTTAACTTTACATGATAAATTTGGTATGGTAAGTACAGTAAAATAGCTTCTTTGGGGACAATTCCTGAAACATTCAAATTATTCATTGACTGTTAAAGCAGCTGTTTGTATCTGGGTGGTAATTTCACAAAACCCACAGGGTATTACCATAAGGATACAGCATTCTCTTGTAGAAATGAGGAATGATGAATTATTCCTTTAGATTCCAAAAACTTTCTCATCTTTTTTATTGTTTCCAGAAAAGTCATATATATATAGTACGAATCCAGACAAATATCAAAATTCCTGCCTTTTCTTCATGTGAAATTCAACTAGTTATATTCATCTTAAAATGATTTTTGAATTTGATGATAATATAGTCTTAGATAACATGAAAGACTTGCTTAAACCTAAAATTTGGTTAACTTTGTAAAAACAAAACCCCCAAAACAAAAAAAAGAAATGTAAAGCAGAAGAAGACAAAGAGATAAGAAAACAGTGTACTGTTTTATCACCTTAGTCTATTGAACATATTTTGCCATGATAGACCCTAATACTTAGGCACTCTCAAAAGAAAGGTACTGAGGCTGTTGTCAAAATGATACAAGAGATGAAAGAATCTAGGTCTTTTAATAATGCTCTCAACTCCCTTTTTATTTGGAAGATACCAAACAAAGTGAGGTAGCGATGGTCACTGTCTCCCATTCCAAAATTCAAGAGTTGATGTTACATTGTTTCATGCTACCAGTGTTGTACCAATTGGGGTGTCCTTGACTGTAAGGTTAGGCTTTCTGTAAGGTGAAGTTAGGGTATAAGGTGAAGTTAGGCTGTACAGTGAAGTTAGGCTTTCAAACATTCACTGTACATACTTTTTTCTTCTTCTTTTTTTAATGTGTAACACATCCTTACTTGAAGAAGATCAGTGCTGCTACTGAGCCATAGTACAGGATGATGTTTTGTTCTTTCAGCTTTGTAAATCGTGAGAATGTGAAATATTTCTGAATTAAAAGTAAAAAGTACATCAAAGCAATATTTCTTTCTGTGTCCTATTTGTTCTGTACGTTTAAACATTCCTAGTGAAAATGTCTGCTACATACTCAAGTAGGTGCAAATGTTAAACGCCCTTAGATGCTTGAATCTGTGAGGATTATCAGTATGATGGACGAAGTTTTGTACATTTTGAAGTGATTTCATGTCTGTCGAATTACGAAATCCATGGAAGAAATTTCGAAATAGAAAACGGTTTGCCAAGAGGACCTAACACCATTATTCCCTGCATTTGGGTCCATCGCCTGTTGTTCTACAGTTCCGGCTTCCCTGCGCCCCTTCGAAATACCACTTTTGTAGAATATCTGTCGTCAAACTCTTGTTCACGTGAAACTTAGAAACTCGATATTAATGCCAGTTAGTGTGTAACAGTCTGTGTGATTTGGGCTGCAAGAAAACTGACATTGAGGTATTCCAAATGAGCTTGAATGCCATTATCGCGGAATAGACATTTTAGAATTAAGACTCGCTGCGATGACCTTATGTCTCACTTGACGTTGAAAGCCAATGGTTGCTCCACACACCGTTGGTTTTTTGATCATTCGCCTATAAACTTTATCACACATTTAAGTGCTTTTTCATCGAGTGATATGGACACTCCCTGCAACCTGAGATGTTCTTGTACACCATGGAAAGGTAAACACCTTTGCAGAAACAGAATTGCCGAGCCACAGTTGATGTTGATTGACTACTTGTGGGTTAAACGTTCCAGCGGGGACAGACGGCACTAAGTAGGACCGGAGTGACGGTCATCGGATGTGGTTGTGAGATGTTCCGAAAGGTATTCGACGGCTGCCATGGCAACGGAAGAACTTCCGTTTAATGGAGAGAAGTGTCCATTACGACGCTCATAGGTAAGAGTAAACCTAATGTGAACAGCATATTTCCGGGAAAAGTTGTTGCTGAATTGTTCCTCACGAGACCGTCTATACTAGACTGAATTAATTCCTACTTTTCCAAGTTTCATGAAAAATTAGTTGTGAAAAACTGACTGGGAAATTACAAATGATGAAAACGTCTAAAGAAATGTTTGGCTAGAACGGGATTAGGACCGGTGACCACATATTGAGGTCTACACAGCGCATGTTTGTAGAACAGAGGGCCTGTAATTTCTAAGGTCACTGTTTCGAATCCCGTTGGGCATTGAAAGGCATTGAAGACTCGCCCCAAACCGCGTGCGGCCATCTGAAAAAGTTAACTTTCTGTTGCTTGCAAGTGACGTTTTGTTCGTGTCGCTATAAAATGCAGACATTAATGAAACGTGATACCATGTTATCTTTAGCTGGACCTGAGATGTTCATCGTTGTACACTGTGCTGTGGGTATTGACCGCAGCTGTATGTATGTACTGACTGTACACTAGTGTCTAGTACCGACAGTAGCAAGCTGTGTGTATTTTCTGGGATCGATGGTGGTGTCTAACAGTTCTGTTACACCTCATTCGAAACTAGGTCAGATTACCGGCAATAGACGTTTCTTTTTGCGCGAGTCTTCACACCCTTTAAATATTTTGAGGGGTGGAGAAAATTTAATTTTATGGATCCATCTGGCAACAGCATCTGGACCTAGCAATGTCATCATTTCCATTGAAAACAAATTTTCTCTTTGCCGAAACAACAAAGTGGCTAGTCAGTCTACTACTGCTTTGCATAAGTTGAAACCAGTTTTAATCAATTCATTGGCTAATTTGTCAATTTTCTAGCAGATAAGCAATTGAGAGACAATCGATTGGATCTGTGTGACGAAGAGATCGTGACCAGTTGGATCGAAACTACGGGGATGAAGTTTCAGTAGGCTACGAGCAATCCACACCAGGCAGAAAATGATCTTATCATTGGTGTATATGAGGAACCAGACATTGACTATTTAACCCAAGACAACACGATTGGCCTGTCGCTAGCCCTTGGGGTTTGTTTTTGTCGTTCGATCTATTCACATAATCTATCCGGACTCCTCCCTCCCCACGTCACACACACCCACACATTTCGACATCAAAAAATCACCATGTTAGTAAGATGTATGATGTTTGTATCATACAAGACTGCGATAGTCACATCGCGATCGAATACTTGAAATGCCAAACACTGCCGTCATCAGCATAACTGTAGGAAGTGCTCCCGGGTATCGCCGGGCCCGCACCACTGAACCCCCCCCCCTCTCTCCCCTAAGCCAAATCCGCCCTGGTCAAATGTATCGACTTACGGCCGACGATTCTTGCATTGGACTCCAAAATTAAGTAAGACAAAATGACAGTCAGGAGAGCTATAACAAGTACTGGGATTTAGATTTTATTATAGCAGTTTGTGTCCTGATTGAAAAAAAACATGGAAAGAGGGTGGGTGGATGGGGAGGGGGGGGGGGGGGGGAAGCCCCGTGACTTCTCTGTGCAATAATATTTCTTGTGGACAGCGAAAATGTTGCTACAACGCCAGGCGTAGCTTATCACTTGCCAAAGGACGTAAGAGTGAGGATAACGTGTGAGACACCATCGGAGGTAATAGATGATATCAATTTCCAGTTGTTGAGTGACGATTGGACAATGACTCCGGCTATCTGACGGTCTCTCGTAGGTAAGGGCTTAAACCCAATGATCATGTGCTCGAAAAACATTGTAGATGAAATATGATAGGTGCAAGGTAAATACATTTTCCCTCTAAAGCGCAACAGCTTGTATCCTTATGAACTCGAAAATTCACGTAAGCCTTTTTCTTCGAGACGGTTGTTGCATCTCGTCGGCTTGGCATAAGCTACCAGTTTAGTGGGTCGAAACAGGTGCACCGCTGTGTACGAGGCGCAGGTTGAGGTGCCAATTTCCTTCTGGTTGCAAAAGGTGCTAGTGTCGTCCGATGCGCTAGATATGTCGCTTGCTTGAAAGCTCCTGCGCCGACGGTTGGATCACCGAGTCGATATCAGTTAGACATGATGCCCAGCCCTGCCGTCGGTTTATTGTAACTTCGTTACTTTTCTCGGAAAGAAAAGACTCACTGCCCCCCCCCCTCTTCCCCCAACATCTCCACTTTACCCGAATCATCATGGTGTTGGTGACGCCGTTCCGTACACCACAAAGACAGCGCTGGAACTGAAGGAAAGCCACCGTCGGGTTTCTATTCTGGAAAATTAATTGTTCCAACTTTTTAATATACAGTTTGTGAAAGATGGATGATTCAAGTGTATCCGTTGCCAGCAGGGATGTCACCACTATTCAGTGTCCAAACAAGCTTTACCAACATGAATATTTTCCCGTTTTTGGACTGGAACGAATTCGTTAATCTTTCACTTATTTTTAACTGAATGAGCTTTTGTAAGTGACAGTTTTGCCCCTTCTTGTCACTCGGTACATTTATTTCACTTCAAGTCGATTCCGTTGACTCTCAGCGACCCGTTCTCTGCATGCCTGTTATTATGCAGCTATCTCTTTTAATCTGTTTGTATTCCATATATGTGTCTATTTTTTCTTTCTTTATATCTTTACGTAATTTGCCTTAACATGACATATTGTTCAGATATACACAAAATGGAATCCTTCACATGTTAGATAGGAACAGAAGAATCAAGTCCAGACCGGAACGGTTCCAGGATAATCGTGACATTTTCGACGTGGTGGTCACCGTAGAGGAGCGGGTGTTTGACCAAGTCGTAGAAGGTGAGGAAGTGTAAATACTATTGAGTCGTCCAAACAGCATATTCTCACATCCATGTGACTCTACAAAAAGTCAGCTAAAATTGCATCTTCCGACTAAGACATATAATCGTACTCGAAACCTGTAAGTAACAATTAAAGGAAAACAAATTGCGCGATGTCAATTCTCCAGAAACCATGGCACATAGGCTATACCACTCTTCAATCTTAGATACGCCGTCGCAGGCCCATAAACTAGCCTATAAGTGGCGGTTTTTGTGGATTGAAAGTAATTAATGATTAGCCGGTCATTTTTGTCTTTACAGATCTTCAAAAGCGAGGGCAACTGTCGATGAAACCCGTTCATGTTTTCAACATGGAAGTTAAGGACAACCACGACGAGGCCACACTGGGAGCGTTCCTTATATGTGAGCTATGTCAGATGGTAAGTATTTTCATCAAGAGGGGTTTTCAATGCATACATGAAGAAGAGAAAGAAATAATGGAATGAAAGCAGGGGGGTAGGAAGCTTCCAATAAGTGTGTGTGGGGGAGGGGTGGCACAACATCAGAGGGGCACTTTCTCAGTCCACAACCACCACTCGTTATGCTATAAACCGATACACACCGGCCATACCCTTAATTTATATATATCCTTAAATATATTTAAATATATATATATGATGTTTAAGTATGCTATCAATACTATTATGGTTCATTTGAATAATTAAAATAAAATATTAAAATTAAAGAAGGCTTAAGATATCCAAAAGACAGTTCTTCATCAAGGGGCTCATTTTACTTGCCAGTAGGGCACATTTGCTATTTTGGAAAAAAGTGGGGGGGGGGAGGGGGAACGTGCCCACAGTTCCCCCCCCGGCTCCTACCCCCCTGAATGAAAGAAAGGCTTTTGGAATACTGGATGAATGTCTCTTTGTTATTTTTTTCCTGAACTGAAGCATGATCGGTAATTTTTTTGGAGTGACATCTTTGTTTTTCTTTGCTGAATTTGAAGGAAACTCGGCGCGTTTTCTTTTCACATCACCTCTTAATATATTTGAAATGTACATATAAATATTGTATGTAGGTATATGTATAAATATATGCAAGGAAATGCTAAGTTTGTGATTATATCCGATTGAAAATTTTGTTTCCCACCCTCCTTTTTTTTTAACAGTTGCATAAACCTGATGACCTTGAAAACGAACTTGATGAACTTATATTGGAATTTGAATCTAAAGCAGCCAGGGACGTACTTCACGCGGTCGCCTTCTATTGATGATAGTTTAAAGTACATGCATTGATCATAGTCTGAACTTTATTGATGATAGCATGGTATCCCAATTGAAATTATCTATCGTTGTTGATGACAGCAAATGGAATCTAATCATTCTTGATGTTAACATAATATTTCTATCAGTGAAAGCACGGTATCTAGATCGATGGTATCATCAATCTTTGTTGATGTTCACTCGATGTCTATATTGGTAATCGCACAGTATCTTTGTGGATAGAATAGCATGGTTTCCCAGTTGATGATGGCATGCCATTTCTATTAATGATAGCAAGGTACTATTACTAGTGATGATAACGCAGATCTTAATTTTTCTGATGATAGTATGGAATGTTCATTGGTAGTAAGATGGCATCCAAACAGATAACATGTTATTGATGATAACATCTATTTTAAGTTTATTTTTTTACCATAGTATGGGATGTCCATTGGTGATACGATGGCATCCCTATTGGTGATAACATGTCTTTATTGCTGGCAGCATGGTATCTCCATTGATGATAGCACGGTATCTCCATTGATGATAGCATGATATCTCCATTAATGATAGCATGGTACATCCATTAATGATAGCATGGTATCTCCATTGATGATAGCACGGTATCTCTATTGATGGTCGCTTGGTATTTCCATTGACAATAGTATATGCTCATGGCACTGATTGTCGTGACATACTATCAATATTGATAGTACCATGAGCTCTCCATGTTGATGTTACCGCCATAGTTTGGGTTCATGTTGATGATGATATTGACTACCAGTACCTATTGGTGATAGTGTCTATTCCAGATGCTTTGTTGTTTTACGAGATGTTTGTTACCGGTCACAAATGTTGCTTACATGTGTCTTTGAGCACTGATTTGTCTTTGAGCACTGAGCACTGATTTGTCAAAATAATGTAATGTTATTCCTAAAAGTGATTTTTCTAATCTTGTTGAACAAAATTACATTACCTTTCAGACTTTTTTCCTTTTTTTTTAGTAACGATTTTAAAGTTCATGGTGCATTATCTATTATACTGCAGAATAAAGGTTGACAGAACGTTCGTATTAATATGCTAAATAAGCAGGGGAATAACCACATATACTTCTGTGGGGGACCTACCCCAACCGCTTAGACTCTCCCCCAGAATACATAACATCTTAGCCACCCCCTCGCCCCCAGTACACTGGTGCTTGCGCCCCAGCTAACAATAATAGAACAGCATAGTTCCATCAGTGTTGTGAATCAGGCCTATATGGGTAACAGGAGTTGTTTTATTGTAAAATTATTGAAATTAATAAAACAATGAACCAACATCACCATCTTTGCTAAATATTATGAAACGCTTTTTAATTTGACAACTGAAAGAGGGTATAGAGAAGTATCAACACTCAAATTGGTTCTTTTCTTCCTTTACTGTTACTTACACCCATAGTTTTGCCCATTGTCATCGTTTACACATCAGTTTCAGTTATATTATTGACATGTAATTAATTTCGTTATTAACTTCTTTTACACATTTAAGTTTTTGACAAATTCAATTTGACGCTCGTTTGTAACTTTGTAATATAGTTTGACTTCTTTTCTTAGTTCTTAACATTCTCTTAATTTTGTTAATTCAGATATTTTTTGTTATGTTATGGTATGTTATGTTATTATATGTTAAGATATTTTTTGTTATGGTATGTTATAGTATGTTATGGCATTTTATGTCATGTTATGGTATGTCATGGTATGTTATTATATTTTATGTTGTGGTACTATATTATGATATGTTGTGACAGGTTTCAAAAGCTTGAATACTTTGAGGACGTATCCACTTTTGATTCTGATGGTAATTAAGTCAAACGCTACATATCACTCGAACGGACATTAAGTTTTAACGGAATTAAGTCAAACGCTACATATCACTCGAACGGACATGAAGTTTTAACGGAATTTAGTTTCTTGTACATTTTTATCTTCCGGCCCTTCATTCATCATGGCCAGCAGTATCTGTGTCGCATTAGGTAATAATTGTGGTATGTTGTAGGCTTTCTCTTTAAAGTTCAGTTTCTACTGGAAATGTTTTTTTGTTTTTTTGATAGAGTAGAGACTGTAGAAACGTATTCAAGATAATAAGCTGAGTGTGATATTCACTTATGCTTCTATTGGTGCAATTCAAGACGTGTGTTGATGCTCGAATAAACGGAATGAAAGAGATGGAAAACGGCTCAATTAGAAGAATTATCATCTTAATTGAAATTAATGTTTATGATTGAATATCGTATAAGAAAACGTATAACTGAGAGTGCACGGTATTATGTGCATTTCTTAGGGAAGAAAATTTATGATCTTCTTTTACTTCCATTCTTGAAGAAAGTGTGTAGACACTTTTCTTTCTGTATCGGATATTTCAAGAAGAAAATAAAGGGAATATATGTATCATAGTAGTAAATTGAAATGTCTGTAAAAAGGAAAAGAAAAATGGTTTATGTTTGAAATACAAAGAGCCATTGTTCTGGCTCAAAACAACATTTTTCTTGCCTTAGTGATATTTGTTTTCTGTTTGGTGATCGAACCCATGATCGGAAACTCAAATGAGCCATTCGTCTCGCGTATAAGTCACAAAATATAATTTACTATCCATGCGGCTGTTACCAGTAATATCTCTAGTATAGGCCTCCCATGACAACCCAAGTAGGCTAGCTCAGTAGACCAAAGTAGAATTATCCGTAAGAACATGTTTTTTTAGTCATGACAATACTAGATATGAATGATTTTTTTCACCGGGGGCGTGGTGCCTTCCACAGACGGCAATTTTACATCACTGATTAATGGACTGACCCCCTCGGGATCCCCTCCCAGTGTGCAAACCTGTACCGTGGTCATGCCGTGATTTTTTGAAGGGCAAACTAGCAAAGCTTTATGAAAGGGAAACACTACTGTTCGACCCAAGGGAGTACACCATTGTATCAAAGAGTTGTTAATACCCCCCCCCCCCCTCATCCTCGTCCTGATTAGATCAGGAAGCTATGTAACTCCCTGATTTAGATTCCGTCATTTTGACTCTATAGATCATTGTAACATCCGTATATCAACATTTTCGAATGGTGAATTTTAACGTGTAGCCTTCGGCATTACCATTTAACCAGGAACTCCATTTCGTTGCAGAATTATATACAACTAAAATTTCTACATCACAAGGAATCTTCCCGTTTTGTTCCCGATTTTACCCTTATACATGCACCTCCACCTCGCACATCCTCCTCCTCTTTCCCACACCCTTCACTACATACATCCCGCGACTGCCAATCAGAATCATGCTTTGTAGATTTTGTGCAAGTTCATGTTTGTGTCAGGCAGATTGCGCAATACACGTGTACGTTATGTATGACACCTTACGCAATCTGCGTGAAAAATCCATTTTACACCAAGATAACATGCTAGTATAGACCTTTTACTAAAATAAATAATTTCCTGGTACTATTCATCATGGGGAAGAAGAAGGACGCGAATACTGCGATTGGTAGAAGTATCATTAAATCTCGTCAGAGGAAGTCCAGGTCTGGTCAATCAAATTCATGGGTGAGAATTATCGCACAATTGGTACTGTGTTGTTACACTGACAACAGCACACAATGATTTGTTGATCATTTGATTTAGCCTAGCCTATATATAATACGGTATAACACTAGGCCTACGTTAGAGACTACTACATATGCTTGCTCTTAACGTTTGTCTCACTGTTATTGGATTTAATGCAATTTTATGATGTGATATAAACAAAACAATAACATTTTCGATTCATTTGCCATGATGACATTACTAGCTCCAGATGCTGTTGCCAGATGGATCCATAAAATTAAATTTTCTCCACACTTCAAAATGTTGAATGGTTTTCATGTAAAGATGCAAAATTTCCCAGCAATTTTGTTAAACAATGATTATCAGCCACCATATTATCCCTGTAAATTGCATCAGAACAAACATATCATGGTACTGTATAAAAACAGAACATAGCTTGTTGCTCCTTACGATTAGCAGTAAAGTATAATAGTATCAGAATACTATCCATTGATGGCAAATGAAAAGTAAGAGCTTTCAGTCACCTTAGAAAGTGACAAAATCTTTAGTCTCTCGTCCTGTTCTGACCAGTGGTGGATGGATTGACCTATGGGATTACTGACTCAAAGCTGATGCTCTGTTGGGTCAAAGGTGCCACCAATCAGGTTACTGAGCAGTAGCAGATTATGTTTTGTCAGTCAGTCTGAAGTATATAATTATTGTGGTACAGCATAAGCTTAAATGCTTTGTCCGTTTTGTTCATTGGATTCGAAATTTCGTTTCCTTTCTTCCCCAGCATCATACCAGTGACTTAGATGATGGCTATGACTGGAACAGAATCAATCTCAATTCAGTAACTGAACAGAATTCTCTTGATGAATTCTTGACGACTGCAGAGTTAGCCGGCACAGAATTTACAGCAGGTATGCCTATCTCATAATGCAATTATTCCCCCAAGACTTAATGAAAATTCTTGCTTGAGAGTGCACTAAGTTAGCAGAATTTTTCTTAATAGCTGTTTTATTTGTTTTTATTTAAATATTTTTGAAAACCCAGACCAATTTAAACTATCAGTATGAGCAAGTTTCTCAAAAATGTTCTTGAAAATTCTGTGGAAATATCAACTCTATATGAAACTTCTATGTAAGTCTAATTTTTCCCCCCAGAAAAATTGAATATCACAGTGATCAACGACACTTACAGTGGTCTACCATCAATAGAGGAAGAAGAGGCAATTCACAAAGCCCAGGAGGATAACAAGGAACTACTCGGCATCCCACGAAGGTACAGTTTTAGTTCGTTTCTGAGATACCAAACAACGGCAAATACCACATAACTTCAATTCAGTTTGCTTTTGTGCAATCAGTGTGTCATTTTTGCCTTCTTTAATTGATATAGTCTCACATTTTTTTAAAAATGAATATGGAACACAGCTCTTGAGATGGAGTTTGTTTCAGTACACAACAGAGTTCAGTAATTGTTCTAAGCTAATCATTTAAGCTTTTTGTCTGCAGGCCTCAATGGGACACGGATACTACTGCTTCAGAACTGGAGATGAAAGAGAGAGAATCCTTCATGTCATGGAGAAGGCAACTTGCAAGGTGATTATAACTTAAACCATTTAAGTCATAAATAAGCAGATTGAATCTCCCAGATCATGGACAGAACAACTAATTTGAAAATCGACAGGATTGTTATTCCCCAACTTGAAACAATAAGGAACTTAATTGTCTTGATATTTGCTATAAGATTTGCTTAAAGTCTTGCTTATTAAGAACTTACTTTTCTATGATTCAGGCAACTAATCTAGCTGTGACTCATACTGATAACAATCCTTCTGACCCCCCTCCCACCCTCCTTGCTTCCACCTTCTTTTATCTCTCTCACTCATCCACCCCCATCCCTTACCCTCACTTGAAGGACATATGACATGGACAATGTGATACTAATACAAAGAGTAACTAATCCTGAGTGAAACAAATATTCAAATCATGAATTTTCTTCATCATGTTAACTTTTGCAAAAAAAACAATAAAACATTTTAAAACTGCCTAACTTCAAATTTTGTGGTAGTGAATTGTGAACTTGTAAGTAAGAGTGCTATCTCATCTAACCAGACCGAAACCAAACTGCATCATTCAAGTCTTCTTCGAAACACGATATATACAGCACTTTGAGGTGGTTTACTATATCATTATCATAATTCCTTGTTTGTTTTCTTGTTTTTCACCATTCAGTCTGGAAGAGAAGGATCATGTGGTCTTAACTCCATTTGAGCGTAATTTAGAGTTCTGGAGGCAACTCTGGAGGGTAATAGAGCGGAGCGATGTGGTGGTCCAGATCGTGGATGCACGGAACCCTCTTCTCTTCAGATGTGAAGATTTGGTGAGTCTTGCACCCATCAAATATTTTTATATCTTATACAACAGTCATTGGCAGGCCACAGTCAAATGTTTATGCCCAATCCCATGACATGGTATAGTGGGTAAATGAATGTTTACTTAATAAACAGATAAACAAAGATGCAGGATGAGAATGTTTAATGCCTTTTCTAAGCTTGACATCGAACAGATCAAGGGCTTTTAATATATGAAAGTTTCTATCAACCTTTTACCCATTAATTCTTTTTATTTCTGCCTTCTTTTGTCTTTTTTATAGGAAAAATATGTGAAAGAAGTCAGTGAAGAGAAAGAGAATTTTATTCTCCTCAGCAAAGCT
>KN895318.1:14830-25281 GCA_000934455.1 Apostichopus parvimensis
TTTCTTTCTTCTCTCCATCTCTTGTCTACTAATCCCCTTACATGTATCTTAATGTGTTCACCTTGCTCATTAACCTGTCTGTATTCTGTGCGTGTTTTTGTCAGTTCTATTACTGTTACTTGCCATTTAGCCTCTGAAGATGATCCTGCTAGGATCGAAACATCAGGCCAACTTACTGTTACACATATTTATATCTTATACAACAGTCGTTGGCAGGCCACAGTCGAAAGTTTTTGCCCAATCCCATGACATGATAGAGTGGGGTAAAGGAATGTTTACTATTCCTTAAAGAATAAACAGATAAACAAAGATGCAGGATGAGAATGTTTAAATGCCTTTTCTGATCTTGACATCAAATAGAACAAGGACTTTCTATATATGTGAAAGTTTCTATCAACTTTTTACCCATTAATCCTTTTTATTTCTGCCTTCTTTTGTCTTTTTTATAGGAAAAATATGTGAAAGAAGTCAGTGAAGAGAAAGAGAATTTTATTCTCCTCAGCAAAGCTGATCTCTTGACCCAAGAGCAGAGAGATGCCTGGGCAGAATATTTCACTCAGCAGGGCATACGAGTTGCCTTCTGGTCAGCTTTTGCAGAAACGGAAAGAATAAAACAAGAGGTTTGTTCTGAAGATGGGAGTACCCTCGTGGATACACGGGCATAATTTTAGCCAGTATCTTATAGCAAGATGCAATGCAAACACAAGTAAATTGCTTGACAAAAGTAAAAATTGTATATTAGTTTGTGTACATGAATGATTATGCAATACTGTTTTTCAGTAATTTAAAAAAAACTGTTTTTTCTAAACTGTGGTTAAAAGGATGGTTTCTCCCAAATAAAAATCAAGTTTTCTAAACTTCTCAAGAAGCTGTTCATCATAAATTATCTTCTTTCCGTAAGTTCACGACCATGGTTGGATTTGTATTTTGCTTCTTAGCTGTGCTGTGAAAATGGAGTTTTCTTCCTCCATCCCAGTCTCTTCCTCAGGGGTTCCCAAACTTTTGTTGAGCGTTCACCTCTTTATTTGGAATTCTTGATCATTCATTGTCCCCACGCCCTCTTTTATTATACTCTTTATTTTGATACTTAAAATCTTGGAAAAGTGTTTACAGCCAGATAGGGAGCAAAAATGTAACTTGAAACTCTCTAGGTGTAAAATTGAGTCACAAGAAGTTTTGGTATTCTCTTGAATAATTGTTAGTCACCTTCTGACAAAAGTCCCTATGCATGCCCCCCCCCCCCCCTTGTGGGTTGATATCAACCACTTTGAGGTTTGCTCAAAACTGGTACCAAACTCATAGAGCCATGCCGAACATCTTTTCCTGTTGCCTTGTACTTACTTCATTTCGTAATAAACATAACTCAGTGAAGTTGTGAATGTTGAAATGGAATATTTTCAAAATTGTCAGAAAAATGTCCAGTTTATGACGACATGTTTAATAAATGACTGTATGTAGCTATAAGGACTCTCGTATTCGGACTCTTTCAGCTCGACAGCGAGGAACAAGATGGAGACAATGAGGCAGATGATGAAGGTCCCGCCTCTGAGACACAGGTAGAGGCAAAGAAACACACAGAGGAGGACGATGCGACGAGGTTACCGGTATCTAATCCATTTAGTCAGTTAGAGGAAGAGGTGGAAGGTCTCCAACTGGATGAGGAGAGTAGCGAAACACCCGCCGAAGAAATAGGTGCAAGAGAGGGCACTTCTGATGGAGCAGATGGTAAATCAGCTATGAATATTCATGAATCTGATTTGGAGGATCAGGAAAGAACTACTTCTGAATCGCCTCATTTACGAGATGACGACGAAGAAGATGTCAAGGAAGCAGTTAAAAGTCCAAAACGTGAAAGCGATGGTGACAGTTCACCTGACAGTATTAAGGATGATGATGATGAAAGAGACACATCACATCCTCCAGATGTAAGTGGCCCTGGTGGTACATCTAGCATAAAGAGACTGGCAGAAAGCAACAATGGAAATCTGGTGAATGGAGATGAACTTCTTGAATTAATAAGATCAGTTCATAAAGGAAAGAAAGTTGAAGAAGGCATCACTACTGTAGGAATGGTAAGGAAAATATTGTTTCTCTTTAGTGTAATGTTCAAGGTGACCATTATGACCTGAACAAGTTTCACCGTATGCCATGAGATATATTCCAGTTCCTATGTATAGCATCATGGTGTAGGGTACTGCCATAAACTTGCAACTTAGACAGTATTTAGTAGTGGTGTGGGTTTATCTTACATTGTTTACATGCACCCTATATCTAAATCCAGATATCATTAGAGTTGCTATTGAAAATAGTTTGCAAAATTTGTTATCTCAAATGTGATTTTTTTTTTACCCTTTTCCCAACAATGTGGAGAAATGAAGGGTAAAGTAGATCCGCGAAGCTCGGATGTAATTTTGAAAATTCATATCTCAGAAGGTCTCAGAAAGGAGATGTAGCTTAAGATATGCTCTAATAATTTCATAGCATCATCACGTATAATTAGTGAATAATAATGCATTGAATTAAGATTACTCAGATATTCATGTTCTTTTCTTATTTTTCATTTCTTTTCACAATAATAGGTCGGATATCCAAATGTAGGTAAGAGCTCGACTATCAATGCTCTGCTTCAGCAGAAGAAAGTTCCGGTGTCAGCTACTCCAGGAAGAACCAAACATTTTCAGGTAACTTTAACGGGACATTCATCTAATATTTCAGCCATTTTCCATTTAATATGACCATCACAAAAACAGATTGGCAATATAAAAAGTAAAGTAATTGACTCATCTAAATTATGGTCAATTTCTCTCTCCAGACTTTATTTGTTGAACCTACTCTGTGCCTCTGTGATTGTCCTGGACTTGTGATGCCCTCCTTCGTCAGTTCCAAGGGGGAGATGGTGATCTACGGGATCTTACCGGTCGACCAGCTCCGTGACTTCGTCTCACCGGTTTCTCTCATATCCTTACTTTTAATTTTTCTGTGACAACCTACACCTCACCCTTTCTCAAGCATAGACAAATTATCAAGGAAATTAAAAACACAGTTTGGAAAAAAAAAACAAAGCAGTGGCTAGAATTGGATTTGAACAAATGACCTCAGGAATTACAACTTCTGTGATATGTCACCTTAACTGTCCAGTCTGTAGTTGGTGGACATCCCTGTTAAACCATTTTTTTGCTTGGGTCGCCATTCAGAAACCACAGTATGTTGGATACAATGTAAACAAACATCACACCCCAATTTTGCCGAATACATCCCGAGAACTGGCACAACTGCCCTTCAAACTTGTTGTTTTATCAGTCGAATAGCAATACACTAAAAACGTATGTTAAGGTTCTGCTGGCGACCAATTCTAGTGGAGAATGTCAATACTTTTGTTCGTGAATTATTTTAATACTAAAGCTATCGATACAATCTGTTCAAGTTTTTGAGACCAAGATTACAAGTAGCCCTAAATCGATGTTCCTTCATAGCTTAAGCTGTTGTCAAACAAACAAGAAACATTTCAGAGATAATTGTCTTGTAATAGCAACACAAAAAAGGGATCACCATCTAAATTTTATGACAAAAATTCGTAAGCTTCTTTTTACTCTCAAAAGGACCTTTTCTCCTTTGAAAATTTACAAGCAATTACAAAAATGTTGCACCTTTTCAGTGAGGTCTGAAAGAGTGATGTCGATGAATGGAAAATGAATATTTCCTTGACGAGCTGTAAACATTTGTCAGATGGTCCCTCGGAGAATTCTGAACAAGTTTTACAAGATATC
Organism: Apostichopus parvimensis; assembly: GCA_000934455.1. Classification (NCBI taxonomy): domain Eukaryota; kingdom Metazoa; phylum Echinodermata; class Holothuroidea; order Aspidochirotida; family Stichopodidae; genus Apostichopus; species Apostichopus parvimensis. The sequence goes on from KN895318.1 coordinate 18,598, forward strand.
CATCATCAAACCAAAAGAAGGGGAGGACCCAAACAGACCACCAACAGCCTTGGAATTTCTTAATGCATATGCATGTAAGTGAAATGAATATTCATTTTCTTTCCATCCTTTTTTTACCCTAAATGAACATTAATATAATGCAAAAAGCAACATGTGACCTATCTGTGATATGTATCTCAACAGCAATTTCACGAAAGGGGATGTCTCGGACTAACAAACGTTCCACTTCTTTCTTTCTTAATTTAGATAACCGAGGGTATATGACACAGAAGGGCGTTCCAAATGCCAGAAGAGTTTCTCTCTTGGTACTGAAAGACTTTGTCAATGTAAGTTACCACTTTTCTTTTTCAATCCCTGCAAACAAAATTGGTATGGAATTTGTATTATGATGTGGTCTCTCATGGAGGAAAATTTTTCCAAGCAGTTTCACTGGGACAAGAGGTATCTCTGATGCAAACAGGTTTGGTAGTAAGGTGGATGGCTCTTCTAGTACTTTTCATTGTCTTTCCTGATCATGAATTGACCTACCCCAGCCCCCCTCCCACACCCGCAACCCTCCCTTACTTTATCAATCTAACACCAAAAATAGGTTTGCAAGTGTAAGAATGAAAATGATTTTGAAAGCCATTGCAGAATTGGAGAGGTCACTGCTGCGACTTTCTTGATCAGGAAGTCAACGTCTCTGGCAAGTTTTCAAATAAATTGCTTGTTGATCGAATTTACAACTTTTGTGACAAAACTGAAGAGTTTGAAAGTAGTTAGAGGTCTTTGTGTTGCATGTATATTTTTTTGGTAAATTACCGTTTTGCAGAAATCTCACTGAGCACTGTCGGTGTCAAACACAACTCTTGTTTTGCAACTGATTTTAGCCTTTGATGGAATGATTATGACGTCGTTACTCCAGGAATTGCTCACAATCCTGGGAATCTTGATTTATAAACTGACCCTAAAACTTTTGATCAGTGCTGACCCTTCTCCTTTAAATCTGTTGACAGGGAAGACTTCTTTACAGGAAGCCTCCACCAGGTATCTCAGATGAAGAATTTGATGCAGTCTGTGAACCAGTGGTTAAGGAGGGGTATGAAGAGAGTAGACCAAATCGACCCACCATAACAGAAGAAGGAACTCAGGTAAGATTACACAAGACTTTAGTACTTAACCAGACAAAACTGGAAGGATAGGAGTGGGGGGGGGGGGGTGAGAATCACTTCAAGAAGACATCCTGCTGGAATTGTGTGTACATGTCAATTTTGTAGTACATGAAAAGTAGTTGGTACTCAATTCCCTCATTGCAAGTATGTGGTACTCGCTCTCAATGTACAGTGATCAAGTGTTAAAGTACTTGTTCTCATAATTCAGTTTATGGTTTTCAGATGCCAAAATACTGATACTCGATTGGAAGTACTTGGTACTCTATCAGGGCAACTAAATTACGATGACCCAAGAGAATTTGTTTTATGTGTAAAATGGACATCTTGACAGGAACAGGCATAACCTTTTACTCTCTGCCTATTATATTATTACTCTACAATGGCACTGTACTGACTATACTAACCTATCATGATTGCAGTATTACTATAAGCCTAACCAGTGAGCTGCAATTGAGCACTCAAAAGTACACAGATGAAAATGTACTGTGATTCCAAACTACTGTAATCGCACACTGGTACTCAGTACTTGAATCATAAAACCCAGAACTCAGGCTATGTCACTGGGTAACCGTAATATCAAGTACTCGAAAGTACTTGGCACTGGAATGACAGTACTTGAGTACAACACTGTTACACATATGTATCAACATGACTTACAACAAGATTGTCAATCGGACTTCTGGACATGTCGGTGGACATCAATTGTCATCTAGGTCTACCATTGGTTATTGACAACAGGGATTCCATCCCAGTGGAGCTTGGAAGTTTTATCAATTTTCTGAATTTTCAAATATATTGACAATTTATTTTTCCAGTTACAAGGCACATAGAATTGCTCTTTGGGTTTGAAAACTGTGTTGGTTTGTAACAATCTATCGTCATCATTTTTGCACGTCTTTGTAATTTCGTTCCATATTCTTTTCTTCTCCTTCTAGCAAAGACACATGACCAGTGAGTCATTAGACGCAACCTTCTTTAAAGAGGGAAAGACGGCAGCCCATAGTAAAGGCACCGTGGGATCGCAGGGTCTGAAGAAAGTCGGTGGATATGTGGTGTACACAGATAACGAAGGCGTGAGAACGACCAGGGAAAAAACATGGAGAAAACATGGCAATAGGAACAAAAAGGAAAAATTAAGAAGAACATACAAGCACTTGGATGTTAAATAAAGAGATAAGAGAAATATATGGTTGTAGTTAAGTTTTGTAGGTTTTTTTGACTGGAATCGCTCATAAACTTGCTTTATTTTAAGCTGCGAATAGGTCTTCATTTCCTGGACCTAGAAATGATTTTCTTATTGGACATTTCAAAGCGAGGAGTAACTGTCTAAGCATCTTTTTAAGACTTCTGGGACAGTGGTCTCTTTATTTTCTATAAAGGTTGCAAGAAAGGCCCAGGCTGATTTGTTTTACTTCAAACAAATATCAGTGAGCCATATTGTATTTGGGGTTGTGTGGAGCATCAAAACATTGTACTCGCCAGTAATTCAGGTAATCTTATACAATCAGGTAATCTATACATTCAGGTTATTAAATCTGGTTTGTGGATTATATGTGCAGGTAATAAAGTATATTGTACTTGCAGATTATGAAATGTACCATGTACAGTTTGCTGGCTTCTGATCAAGTATATCCTTATCACTGCATTATGACTCCCTGTAGAATGTAGACAAATATCACAAATTGTTCTTTCAAAGCTTTATGATTACTAGTCTGGTAAACTCATTTGAAGGTCATTGGGTCGTACATGGTTCAGTTTGGCACGTAACTGTTAACTTGTGCCATGAGACCAGGAGGGGGGTTTTCTTAAACCCTTGAGATCAATATAATGAACTTGTTTTTGTTCTAGGAGGATTCATTTTTGTCCCTAATGTGGATGTCGATAAGCCCAAAACATCTGTTTAGACCTCTTTGGAAGTATTTCATTTAAAGGCCCGAGCTAACCTTTCTTAGCCATGCCTGCTATATTTGTTACTGTTCCAAAGGCTGTCTCCTATTGACTATCAAAACATTCATTGTAGACAACTGATTCATTGTGTTTTTCAACTGGGAGATATCACTTCTCTGTTCTGAGGGGGGGGGGGGGGCATTGGGGAGATAAAACTGTGTTTCCTTTGTTATTGAATAAGATGTTAGAACAATGATAAATATTCTGTATGCTTCCAATTCTGATGTCAGGTCAAATAAAAAAAGCATAAAAGTAGAAAACAATCATTTCGTTGTATTTTGAACCAATTATTTAATCCTTCTTAAATATAGAAAAAAAGACTGGAAATTTATTCCAAACATACAATGGTTAGTCAACCACCATAAAAAATATACATCCATAACATCTCATTTTGCACAGGAGCACACTATAGACCTAAAGTGTTGCACATTCATCTACCCCACTTCATGTGAAGCTCAGCCTTAATAACCAAAGGCCAGCCATTTCTAGCTAAGATGAATTACTTAACACATTTACCAAGTACTATTTTGTCTTATTTTGGGCCATCAATTATCATAATTTTTTTTGTGGAAATTTGTATCAAAGAATACATTAACAAAGATTCTTGTTTCCAAAGCAAAAGGCATTTTTGTTGATTTTCGAAAATTATTTTACCCATCTAGCCCTCCCATGTGAGTTCTACCTAAACTTATCCAACACCTCCTACTTCTCTCAATATTACCAAGACATGCAGAGTGCAAAATTAAACATGCAAAACAGGCCATTCTCTGGGTCCCTAATTCCTTAAAGTTGAAAGTTTCTTCTCAAGTTTTCATTTCACTCTTCAGAGAGGTTTCAAAGTCCAGCCGTACAAAACAGACGGTTGTCATATCACACTATCCATCGGTACTCACCATCCTAGTACAATGTTTACTCACCACTACTGTTACAACATTATGTCAATAACGGGCTATAGAGATATCATCCATACATTTTATAACTGCAGTAAACCTGTGACTTTAATGGTTTACTGGTACCCCAAATCCATTTTGTTCCAAGGTCAACTGGTGTGAAATATAAATCGACCGTATGCGAGTAGTAGTAGTAGGCATTATGGTCTAGGACAATGATACAACATCTTTCAACCACGTACTCTGGCACTTTAAAATTAAACTCTTTCATGACTTCTCATCTTAATTCATTCAATCAAGTATTATTTTTTTATGAATTTGTGAAAAATATGTACAAGTTTACAAATTCAAAATTGCAAATCGGAAAAAAAAAAAATCAATCAATTGATGAATCAGGTAAGAAAACAAGCACCGAAAGAAAAGGCTGAGCATCAGTGAAAAAATAAACAAAAAAAAACATTGTGTGATTATAAGAGTGGATTTTGTTTTATTCTTTAAATAATTAATAGTGTCCAACATTCTAATATTTCTAGCATTATTAACAGTTCACTGCAGCTCCAGATCAATCAATGCTTCCCCCTCCCCCCCAGGTAGACCATCAAACTGAACTACATGATTTGTCTTTTAGGCTTTTCAAACCATCCATTAACACCAAGTCACAAACACAGAATACCGATGCTAGCTTCACGGGAGGTATATATCAAAATGATTGTCCGGCTGTCAAATGAGATCCCTGAGGAGTAATAGCAGTAGTAGTACTACAAAGTTACGTCTCATACATATTCATATTCTCATCATACATATTCATCTTTGTTTCTTAGCCTTTATAATAATAACCTAGTGACATTTATCTCAGTGCATGATTTTCGACGAAACATCTTGTCCGAAGGATGCTGTTGTCTTAAAGTGTGCCCTCTGGAATGAACACTCCTCTCATGTTCGTACGGATGCAAATGTATCGCCGTAGGTAGGAAAGAACTTCTCTTAGACTCTCTTCTACGACCGTCTCCTTCGGCCATGGCTGAGCAGGACCAGACAACCCACACAATATTCCATCTTTTCTGATGCTCATTGCCGGGCTGACATTCCGACCAATTCCAGGTTTGGTAGATCTTTATTAATCAATGAGAATGACGTCAGATTTCCCGCCTCTGGACAGATCAGTTGGTCCTCCTCCTTGTGATGGCTGGCTTATGCCTGTAGGATAAAACAAGCCTTTTGTTTAAAACTCCATTCACTCACACAATAAGAATGGTTTATGAAGTTATAATGTGAACTAACAGGACCAGACAATAATAACCACATTCCTGCACCCTAAGCATTATATAAGACTTATTTCCCTCCCAAGAATAAAAAACGCCTCCCTACTCCCCCACCAATCATAACCACACTCGTCCATTCGGAGCAATTACTGTCACAACTAAATAAAAGCTACTTTCTACCATAAAAAGAAACCCCTCCCTCAAGAATAAATCACACTTCTGCCCCCTAGGTATCCACTACCTTCATCACATTAAACAGTACTCCTGCCTCCCCAACCCCCCCCCCCCCCAATAACAATCAATATTATCTTTAATCAATATTACTTCTCTCCAACAGCAATAAACCAATTCGGGCTTCCTTTCCTATCCAATCTTCTTGAATTCTACCTCGAGCCCAATTCCAGAATTTCACACATCTTGACAGCAAAACCTTTGCTTCTACTTCTCACATCGTGTTGAGTAGCAATTTCCGTAACCAATTTCAGCACTTATTACAACTTTTTTCTGTTTCTTCATATTTTGAAACAATCCAATGAATAGCCATAACAATGAAATTATCTCTAATTCCCATCCTGTACAAATTATAATAACAGTAAAAACCAAAAAACTTTAAGTTTTCCTTCTGGCCAAGCATCCCTGATATGTATGTGCTTTTGTTAACTTTCCCAAGCTAGAAATTTCCTCTGGCCTTCCCAGACTTTCAGATTGAGTCAAGCACTATGCAGCATATTTAGGGTAACGGTATTTAATATAAACTTTTGCGCTAGAGTTTACATATTGTGAGTACATCTTAGATGGGTTATTGTAAGTACAACCTTAAACCTGAAGCTGGATTCAAACCTTTGTACATGGTTTGGCTGATATGTGTCTCTTTTTAATCCAGTTACTTACAGTTAATAAACATTTCAACATTCACCCATTCCATTACTTGCCTGTAACAAGCAACATGCATTATGCAACATGCGAGCAACAAAACTGAGAGTGTTTCACCAAAAGATATGACGTAAAATGAAACAAAAACGGTATAAATGCCTTCAGCTTCTTCATGACTTAAACCTAGTGCTGACAAAAACTTGATTAGATTCACAAAAAGTTATGGAACAAATATGAATATAAAACTGAGAGTTTGTAAACCACAAGGAGGAAACCATAGGGGAGGTTCAACAGCATTGGTAAGCTACTTTATGATCTCTGAGAGTCGATTACCCAAAACCATTGCTAGCTTTAAGTTCATCCAAAGCTCATTGAGGCACGGAATCCCTTACAAGCTTGGCCGACTTCGATGAGGGCAGTCATTCTCGGGTTAAAAATATCTCAGCTCTCCGATAACGAGGTAAAAAGTGCACCAACGACAGACACAAAAGTCTATAATGGAATAAAAGTAGATATATTCTTTCCCTTCCTTTCTTTCTCCCCCTTCCACCCCCCCCCCCC
>KN895322.1:1911-13863 GCA_000934455.1 Apostichopus parvimensis
CAAAGACAGTTGGGTCACCTGAAGAATAATATAATAAAACAAAATCAGTCACAGTGGAAAAACAGCGGAAATTAAATGCACTATTTGCAAAGACTTGTAACCTCAAAAAATTAACGAGAGGGTTGGGGTGAGGTGGGGAAGGGAATATGGCCAAGTTATATTTTGACTTATTAAAGGCTGAAATTATTTTGATGAATAAAGACAAACTATACTTAAGCAGTACTGTAGATTACTTTCATTTGTTTCTTTACTTTCAGTTTCATTTCCATATACAATGGATAGTTTGAGTTGAAAAGCAGTTTAGAGGAGCCTCTGCTGGTTTACTGTGTCTATATAAATTTGAGGTGGTGATTGAGTTTGATGACCACAACACAGAATCCATCTTTTTTTCTTTTTAACCTCAACTACTTCTGGGAATCACTGCAGTCAGTATTTTAGAAACACTGGATTTCAACAAATTTTATACAAAGAACACACACATTTTGCTCTAATTTCTGTTATTATGAAGTAATAAACAAAGTTGTGCCAACAAATCAAAAGAATATAAATTTTAAGACAATATTTTATTCCTTTAACTATTTCTTATGATCAATATTATTCCCCGCCCCCAGGTATGAGAATAATCAAAAGAGTTCTCATTCAGGTACAGTAAGATGCTTTCACAGAATCATAGGCGTACGAGGCGGGGGGGCACACTGCCCCCCCAAATTTCCAGAGGACAAGAAATTCGGGCAAAAGTCCTTAAAAATTCGGGCAGCCTAAGAGGAGAAAATAATATATATATAAATAATAAAAATGCAGTAGCTTGCCCGAATCTTTTTCAAATTTTTGCCCGACAATTCCATGATTTTCTATATTTAGCATCATGATGCCCGAATATTTCCGTGTAACACCACCGTAAGCGCAGCTCATCTGGGCTACCACGCTTTTGCACGATCAAAATTTTTTCTAACTTGTCAACTACCTGGACATCCCCGACATGAGTGTATATAAGAAAAATTTTCTTTTTCATGGATGGTGGGGGTGGGGGTGGGGGTGCCTACAAGCCTAGAAGTACAGGTTTATCATATTCTTTGTTATATTTTATACTTTTTTGTGAGACAAATTGCAGTCTCACCCGACACAGCGACATTATCCCGCCTACGTGTCATTGAACAATGTATGTTTTTCTGGAGGTAGCTGAGTACTGTGTTAAAATAACAAATACGGTAACTAAATAGGAGCCTAAAAAATATACTGTCCTATTTTCCCCCTTCAAAGTGATGTTACCATTTTTTCTTCTTCTAATTTACCAAATTTTTGGGGAAGTGTAAATTTTTAAAACGTGAGATTATAAAATAAAGAATGTTTAGATGCAACTTGCAAGGCCTCAGAAGTGCCGTTTCCCGCAATCTGAGAGGCATTTTTGCCAAAAATTTTCTTGTACGCTACGCGCCAACCGATGGTGGCGCTCCGCTTAGATAGTGTCACGGGAACTTTCGGGCACAAAAATGTCTGCCCCCCCAAACTGAAGTGGTCCTGTACGCCTATGCACAGAATTAAAGCAATGTATTAAATGTAGGGGACCCCCACTGGGGGTGATTGCACCACTTGTTAGGCTTGCCAGAGGTTACATTTTTAAAGTCACCAACAGTGGCAGAGCGTCCATACAGTCAGGGGGGCAGATGCCCCCCCCCCTGACGGACTCAAATGGACTGCTGGCGCCCTTTCAGCTTTTTACCACTTTTTACTTATTCGCGATTATTGACTTTTTTATTGCGCTCATCTACCTATTGATATTTGTCACATCTGCAAATTAGCAAGGCCCGGAAATGGTCATTTCCGGCGATCTAGGGAATATCTTAACTCAAAAAATGTCTGTACGCTCTGCGCCAACCTGTGTGGTGCTCCGCTTAGATAGTGTCGAAAGCGCCCCTACAGACCATTCTCGCCCCCCCCCCTGACCAATACCCCTAGCTCCGCCACTGGTCACCAAGCATGCACACACACACACACACACACACAAAAAAATGAAGACCAGTGCATTATAGCTATGACTTGAGCCAGCTGGTGATCTTTCTGGGAAGTTTAAACAGTTTTGAGGACAATGCTGTTAATGATGTTTAAATCTCAGGTCTGGTGATTTACAATAATTAACACTCAATTGATCTTCCACTTCCGTAGAGAATATTGAAGGCTTCTCGTCAAATGTCAAGTGGAGATGGATTTAGAAAGTTGAAGGTACTCTGGTAGGCTGTGACTACATAACAGTTGATATCGAAGCTGCTGTTAGGCTACTTGCAGGTACACTACAGCATCTGCCTTCAGCAGGTTAGGCTCTATAGATCAGCACTCTGGACATGCACAGACATTTAAGAGACCAAATTTCGAATCTTTAAATGATTTGGCAGTCTCAAAAACTTAGGCACACCTACTGTACTATACATGAACAGTAAGTAGTCAATTCTCACTCATGACTACAGTAAAGGTCACAAAAGTTTCAATTTCATTACGACTATAGACAGAACAGTTGTACCATACAGAGTAAATACACCAAAATTTGTGAATGCCAAATATTTAATTAATATTTTTTGTTAAATTTCTGATTAAAATCCTGTGAAACTGCTTGTAATACTAGTGTGTTTTATTGATACTTTACCAATAGACAGGGAGATCAGTTCTTTTTCGGGGTTAGGTTCCAATTTCATTCCGTCCACGACAGCCCTGATGGGATTGTAGGTGCGTCTAGCCATGTGCGACGAAGCTATTGTCCATTTGGATTTCTTGTTTGGCTGCCCGTTGTTTTCCATTATACTAATTCTATAAACCCACTTTTCAAGTTTTATCTGAAAAACAAAAAACAGGAAATGAAGAGATATGTAATTTATGGTACTGAACACATCGTACGATCGGTTTGCAGTGCTTAAAAAACAGGGTACCATGGGGCTTTAGGGGTTGAAAGGGTACTACAAGAACAGATGGCTACAGTACAAACTCAATTTACAAATGAAAATTGACAATGAAAGAAAAACTGTGGATTATGTTGTTGACTGTTTTCAAGTGCACTGTTTCATTCTAGAACACTTACATACAGTATATACCTAAGTGTAAATGTATTGGAGCATCCTAGTGATATACAGTGCTAGTATCTACTATGAACTTTATGAAATAATCATATAGTAACAAGTACACTCAGTACTCTCAGATCCTTGCTTGCACAAGAATGGATAGAGTAATTAATGTAAATTGAAAAAAAAGAAGAAAAAAGACAAAACAGAAAGCCAAAAGGCTTACAGTGATTCCTAGCCACAGTTTACTGTATACAGTGTGAGAGGATATAATGGAAACTAATGTATGTACACCTTTAAATAGTTCTTTGTACACATTTTATATGAAGGTGGATCATTATGCCAAGTGTGATTTTTGTGTTTTCCAGACTTTGACCTCTGTGGACCACTGGACCTTACATGACATTTGACCTCAGGAGAAAAACAATCAGGTTGTTAAACACCTTATACCACATATGAAGTTCATAAATCTTTAACTTTTTTTGGGCAATCATGTTTACAACGTTTTTATATACTTTGACCTATGTTGACCTCAAATGACCTTTGGCCTCTATCAACTTCAATAGATCTTTGAACAGTACTTACTAAGGTGGACCTTTATACCATGTATTCATTACAAGGTATTAAACTTTCACCTCTGTTGACCTCAAATGACCTTTGCATTCAACCAATCTCAATAGGGATCTTGCAATGGTCATGATCAAGGAGTACAGGATATACATAACAAGCATGAAGTTCAACCAAGCTACTGTACACACTTTGAGTTTATACCATGCATGTTTACAAGGTTTAATATACCAAAAATATCAAACCGGTTATTGCGTTCTCCCTTAAGGAGATCCACATACTAGAACATACCAAGATGCATTTTTGGAGTTACCATGTTCAACAAGCTCACATACATACAGTACGTATATACCAGGGAGCAGTTATTTACCAAATATACACACCCACGCATGCCATCAACAGTAGATAGAGAATAATAAAAAAAAATATAAAAAAAATGTTCCTTGATTAATTACTTGTTTAACCACAGAAAACATCAGTTCACATAGAAATTGAACTGTTAATGAATAAATAACTCTGGCTGTCTGTTACCACTGTACATAAAACTTACCATGTGTGCTGTACTGTACCTACCAGCATGACATCAGCTAGTGTTCAAGGTACAGTAATATTACATATTGCTAAAGACAAGGTCATACTATAGCCATCTTTTTTTGGGCAAAACAAATTTCTAGCTTTCTGGAGAAAAGATTATTTGCTGTATAGTGAACAGTAAAGTATATCATTCATTCGATTTTTTTCTTATATTGTAAACTTGTACAGCTCTCTTGCTGACCTTTGTAAGAAAACCTAAAACCAAATAAAAATGGCAATTACGGAAGGGAGATGGGCTCAGATGGCCATACTCGCACACAAAGAATTGCCAGATGCTAGAGCAAGGTAAATACGGTAATGCATTGGTTACAGTATATGAGGTGAGAGAGTACGCGCTGTGAATGCACAACAACACTACACTGCATGATCATTTTTAAAAATGTTTAATAACAGTTTCAATTTTGGCTTCCATGAACCTGCCAAATGATTGCATGGGGTTTATGCATGTACGACTCCACCCGTACGTTGGCTACTGTGGGTCTTCTGTTAAATTTGCTGTGCAATCAGTACATCGGTAATGCTACTGAGGGCAGAAGGAACCAGTAGCATGCACAGATTTCTAGAGGTGGGGCAGCAAAATTTTAGATTTATCCCAACAGATTTAGGTTCAGTGGGGGCAATGGACTTTTATGAAAGGACCAGAGCTGGATAAAGGGGTTCACGAAAGGAGGGAGTATGGTCCTTGAGGTGGTGAAGTACAGACAGAGAGTGTGGGGTCCTCCCCCGAAATGTTGCAAATTATGTCAAATGGTGTATTCTGAGGGATACGTATTTATACTATAAATTAGGTCCATAAGTACAGTACAGGTAAAACACAAGGTTGTACAGTTTATCAAAAAATATTGGTAAAAAAAAACAACAATTTCTCCCAACTGGAGGTAAAGTTGGGAATAACTCAGGGAATGATTTTCCTATGTTTTTATTGTTGTTTGCCAGTAAAATCGAAACGTTTGTGTACCTTCTGCCAGTGTGTGGCATACTGTTCATTATACAAAATGATACACCAAATATTTGCTAGAATTAATCACAATAGATGATTGATTACAGTAGTAAATGCTAATCATTTTTTACAATTTGTCAAATGTTTTCAATGACCAGATGAAATCAAATATATATAGTCAAGATTTACCATTTACAGATTTTGCAGAAAAATGTTGAATTGACGAGATATGATAAGTGTTCAATTCAATATTTTTCAGAAAATTGTTCAATTAGTTGGTATGAAGTGAAGTTAGTGAACAATTTGCTCATCAGTGCTTCCAGTTCTTGCCCTCTGGTAAAAGGTTGCGTACATTCAGGGGATCAAAGAGGCTCACAAATAGTCATTATCCTGATCTTGTAAAGATATATAATAAACATACTGTAATGCCCGCTGATTGGTTCTTGTCTTGCCTTCACGTTTTAGCCACTGCTTCTTATTGTGTAATATGCTATATTTGTTATACTTTTTTACCTCTGAATACTCTTTTTATATCATGAGCAGTATACATAGTACCCATTTATATCCTTTACCTAGTCATTCAAATTGTTTACATTTTTATTTATTGTCTTAATGATTCATCTATCTATCTATTTAACATTTTTCAGGAAAATGTTGAAAAATTGACGAGATCTGATAAGAAGTCAATTAAACATTTTGCAGAAAAATGTTCAATCACTCAGTTAAAGCAACTGAGCAATCCAACATTTTTCTAATTTTTGATAAGATATTATCTTGTTATCTTAACAAATTACTGAAAAATGTTGACTTATTGGGGCAAAGTTTTCTTATGTTGATGGCACTTTTAAGCTTCTGTACAAATCAGACAAAAGAAAAGGTCACAAAAAGTTGATCAGGCCTGGTAAAGTAATCAAATGCAAATTCAGCCCTCACCCAAAGCTAGATAAAATCCAACAGTACTGTACTTTATGCTAGACACCTTTAAGACCAGGGAATATAAAATTCTCTCTCTCCATCTCTCTCTCTCTCTCTATGTTGACTGCAATGATTATTATCAAATTTATTATCAATTTCTCTGAAAAATTTGGCAAACAAGTATAACAAAATGCTATGTTAATATACACAGACAATTTACATTTCTATGCAGGGTTGATCTTTTAGGTGGGAAAAACCTGGTAAGAAGCCAAGAAAACCTGGGGGAAAACCCAGTAAAAACCAGATCATACAGATGAATTGATATTGTTGCAACCATCTGTGGGAATGACCTCTTCAACTGAATACTCTAATTAAAAAAAAAATGAAAAAAAATTAACACCCAGTTATGGCAATGTTATTTATGATTTTTGTTGAGAAACCTCCCCGTCAGTTTTGATACATGTTAGTCGCAGTATGTTGGGACTACTGTATGCTACTACTGTAACTCATGTAACAACATACTTGTAAATTATTTATAAGAAAAAACAATTTTACATGTAATTTACATGTAGAGTACACCAGTAACAAACAGTAAGCCTACCGTACAACTGTTTTAACATTAGGCTGTCAGTTGGTAATGTATGTTAGCTTAAATACAAAGTACCGTTTACGTACATATTATCCGTTTTGTTTCAAGACCAAAGTTGCAACTACTGCACTGTGGATACTGTACTGTACTTTCCACATGTTATTACTTTCATAAAGTTGGTTTCATGTTTGTTTCTCGGTAACAAAGAGGAAACATTTCTCTCTTCGAAACTGTTTTTTCAGGAACTTCCAGTTTTTATGACCCAAGACATCTTAATTGACTGTATCCAGATATAATGACCCTAATTTTCTAATGTGCGTTAAATGTTTAAAAAATTTGGTGGAGGCGGCAATCAGAGTAACACAAGTAGCCCCCCCCCCCCTCATAACTATAAGCAGAACGCACTACAATTTGAATACAATTTACTCTGATATGAAATAACCAATCTTGTGACTTCTTGTGGGTTATATTAAAAGACAAAACAAATCATATCAACATCCCAAATCAAATTTGCATGATGCAGGTTTGATATGCTCATTAAGATGCTACAAGCATAGATTATTTCTGGCAAACTTGGGCATCATTGCCGTAACTTCAACCTTCACTTTACACAAGGTTTCACACTGTAATCCCAATCACACAGTACTGCATGTTAATAAATGTCAAATTTTTTAAATCATAAATTTGCAGCTCTAGCTGTGAATACATGTGATGCAGGAATTTCCTGTACAGTACTGTACATATAAAGTGTATGTCCCTGCAGTGTCAAGCTGTGTGTACAGCATCCATACAATTGTACATCTAGGCTCTGAAATTTTTGTCTCCTATGAAAAGTACTCTTTCTTTCCTCCTGTGTACAAAAACTGATATACATCTTGGACTTTTACAGCAATTATTTAAGAATTTTGCAAGGCATTTTTTGATACTATACTGGATAAATTAATTCTTAGAGTAAGTGAAGAAATTTTATTATTAAGAAAATATTATTTCTTGGTATTATTTGCACAACTATGCACAACTCCTTCAGGAGGGGTATAATTTTGGAGAGGGGAAACAGAATGGGACCTACTGTAAATGGGTATGACAGGAGGGTATTATATGAAGGTGAAAAAATGAGACAGGGATAGGGTAAGGAGAGTTGAGAGGAGAAACAAAATATATCTATTTTTATGAAGAGTAGCAGAAGCCTATAAATACACAGTACTGATTCACACGTATGACGAATGACTTGATGTACGGTAATGTAAACAATACTTCAAATGGAATATATACAACTTATCATAAATGATGGGTAGTTTATTACCCCAAAACATATACTAAGTTACCTCATGAGCCTACTGAGAGTTATACTTTGTGAACTTTACCATACTGTCCTTTCAAGTGAAGTACTGTATACAGTCGGTAGAATTCAGTTTATTCCAAATTACAGTATTTCTAGCAGCACATTTATAAAACTGTATCTAATATCTGGGATACTGTTGGCCAGCGGTTCTTAAACATTCAAACTTTCCACTACCTAGGATCTTCCATGAGGACTGAAGTGATGACCCACTACAACCTTTTCCCCCTCAGGATCCATTTTCAGGGGGGCACGAAAGCTACGTAGCTTAGACTATGGACTTGATGATTAAAATAACCGAATTGATCTCGGTTGGCACCTTCATAAACTGTAATTTCTTTTGACATCTGAATATAAGGATTAACCCCTGGTGGAAAATGTTTACAGGTGATCCACTTTTGAGTCACACCTCATAGATTGTAGACCATTGCCGAGGTGACAACCTATGTAGTACAGCATGTGGAATTATGAATCGAGTCAATCGATTCCATTTCGCTTGAAAAAATGAAACAAATTTACCCAGAGTATTAGGAATTGCAGAAATGTTGGCTACAGTATGTCAAGTACATTATCCCATCAATGTCCTCCAATTCAAACCCATTCCCCAACCCTAGCAAATTATAATATCAACCATCACTAAATTTTTTATAAAAACTAAATAAAGCATCATTATACTGGTTATTGTTTTTAATATACATCGAGTGTAACGATGTATGTTGATCAATAAATCCAGATGTTATGAACTTGTCCGTACAGTATATCACAGGTGACAAGATTGGTAGAACTGCTGATATTTGATTACAACAATTGCAGGTTGTCGTTTGTTGTATACATACTGTGCTATAACACAACCATACAGTACATGAGCAGTAGGGCTTTACAGAGTAAAATGGGGAAAGAGGTTGACAAAATTTCATTTGATTGAAGTGTTCTACTGTATATATCAATAGCACATTCATATCAGCTATTTTGAGAAGTCCATATCAGCTTGTTTGTTCTTTGTGTATTGTTTTTCAAAATGCACTGGTATTTTAATGTTATATATAAATTTTTAAATGTTGATTCACTAAGAATCACTGGCTAATTTATGCATCTGTTTTCTTGTTTCATAGAGGTAGGCCTATGGCTGCTTTGTCTCACTAGCATTCCTACAGTAAATCATTGTTGTACTGCTTTAGTTTGGATGGGGGCAGAGTGGTTATATTATAAAGAAATTCTATGTGTACTCCAAAAAGAAAATATGAAAATATGATTTGACGAAAGTAGAGAAATAAGATATGACTCATAATTGACAAATAAGGGGTATTGATTTAGAAAATATATTATATATATAAATATATTAGACCTTAGATTTAAATTTCCCACAGAGAGTTGTCCTACCTACCATAAGTTTGCTTCTAAGTGGGAATACTTCCGTGTTGACAGCATACTTCTGCACACAAATGTACTCATACTGGATAGTTGTGCCTAGAAATTAAAACGGGGCAATTAGACTTATCGATCTTTCGCATCAGTTTCACTATATGCATTACTAGGCCTAGTGTACGTCACTGCCAGACCAATGCCTTACGTTAACTTACCGAAGAGTAGGTTGGAGATCTTTCGGCGAGACTACTTCAACTCGTTGGAAAAACAGAAAGGTTTTGATCAAATTTTATTTCAGTTTTACGTCCAGAAGTTACTACGTCGATAACCGCGTGAACAAAATGTCTACCGTCGATATGGTAAAGTTATTACTAATTTTACATCGACTGTAAGTACACACACGCACACAGTCACATCCGTTACTCTCGAAATCACACTTGTCACAGTACCGTACGTAATTTTCATAGTAATTATCAGCACGTTGTGATGTCGGAGGGCTTGGTCTAAATTCTGCGATGTGATTGGTGCCTGTAAAGGCTCGTCTTGTAACGTCACAAAAATGAAAGTACAACGTAAACATTCCTTATCAGCATGCAATGTACTTATTGCTGTTGGTGGCACACGAGTATGGCAAGCCATGTGGGACAAACACTGCATAATATATCCGTGTATTAATTGGAATTTATACGCGTATTAATTGGAATATATACGCGTATGTATTATTAGCCAATCATATGGCTTAAATATATCCGCGTATTAATTCGAATATATACACGTATTAATTCGAATATATACACGTATTAAATACAATACATATGGGGATTAAATCCAATATATGCACGGATTAATTAGAATATACACGAAAAAAACATTTCCGCTCTTGCTGTGTACATATACCAACGATAAATGTTTTGGCGGGCTCCGCGACATCGCTTCAAAAAGCGAAACTTTACACATATAGGCTATAACACATGTATATTCGAATTAATACGCGTATATATTCGAATTAATACGCGGATATATTATGCGGTGTTTGTCCCACATGGCTTGCCATACACGAGCTCGCATGGACTGATAGGTTTGACGGGTTACAACCGGCTTCATCTATAGGACTCATTTACCATTCTTTCTTTCTTCAAGTATGGCGATGCTATTTGCACTTGCATTCTCGGCCTTTTGGCTAAGATCATATGTAGTATCTGTTCCCCTTCGAGGGGAATGGTGATGTATACACCCGACGATGATCACACAGTCACAGTCCCGATGCAAGGGGACTGGGGTTGAGAGCGGATCAGTCGTTCGGTTGTTTGGTTTCGTGCACAGGTTCTTTTCTGGGCGACTTTTTCTTAAAAAGTATTTGCACTTGCATTATTTTCGTCATTTTTTTTCATCATTTCGTATTAGTGATGAGAGTTTTGATAGGCTTGGTATTAAATTAAAATGAAGATGCCAGATATATACAACATTGCTCAGCGGCAAAGCAAAATGGTCATTAACACTGCAAATTGTTTTAATTAAAAGCATGTTAATATGTTCCAAACAAAGGCAAACAAGCCTAGATCGCAGCAATCTAATTGTGACGATAAATAACGAGCTGCTATGCAATACTATAAATCAGCAAAGCTTCTATATGTGTCAACATTGATGCCCATCTGACTTGTAATGTCCAAATTGATTTTGTATGTAACACCATAAGTACTAATAGAACGGCACTGTTAAGAAAAATTAAAAGATATATCGACAGTCCCATATTGCGTGTTATACTATATAAAACTGCTACATTATGCCATTCATGATTACTGTAAACTAACATGGGGCTCATGCAACCAGGGAAGAAACACTGACCGAAATCGAATCGGAAAGCTCCAAAAATGTGTGTCCCCAGTAATTCTAGGTGCTAGTTATGACGAAAGGTCAAGTGACCTATTTGAACGACTTCGATGGCATACTGTCAGTCAATGTCTTAATATGAAAAGATTTGTTATGTTGTGTATATACATCCACGAACTTGTCCCACCTTACATGAAAGGAATGTTTGTTGATACACATGATTTACATAACCATGGTTACGGTCAACTACGTCATCGGGGCTTTTTCTGAATTAAAAACTGAATTGCACTGAAGGAAAAGATATTCCTACATTGCAGAGGAACAATTGAATGAACTACCAAATAAAAAAAATGCAAACAACTTCAGTGGTATCAAATGAACAACTACAAATTGATATTTAACGAATGCCATGTTTTAGTTATTTTGTTACGATTTACCTCATTTGAAAGTCTCACACCATGTACAATATATTTTATGGTTTTAACTTTGGATCACTCTTTAAGGATTTCAAACGTTCTTATACATCTATAATTCACATGAATTCCATTCTACAATTTGCAACTTTCATGTATTTCATAAAAAGCTGATTTTTATTACATATATTTCTATAATTTGAGGGCCTCGTGGAAGATTAGCTCCGGCTAAACGAGTTACCCTCTTAAAATGATGATGATGATGATGATGGTGGTGATGATGATGATGGTGGTGATGATGATGTACGATGATGATGATGATGATGATGATGATGATGATGATGATGATGATG
>KN895324.1:0-12882 GCA_000934455.1 Apostichopus parvimensis
AGTGGCCTTTATTCAAAAATCTGAAGAACACCCTGAACACAATGAAAAAGAGGTTTTTTTCAAGCTTGCCCAACCTACTACATATTACTCAAAATTAGATTTCAAATAAAACAGCAAATGCATTCTCCTCTCACATTTTCTTTTCATCCAATAGGGAGCAATTAATGATTCCATTTCATTCTACAAACTTGCCAAAAATTTTTTCAAATTAGCAATAATCACCTGCATAAAGTAAACCCAAACTTTTCAGAGTTTGTACATTTTCTTCTTCTTTGAATTGAAATTTGACTAGGGCTGGGGGGGGGGGGCGGACTAGGAGTGTCAAAGAAGATTTAAACATACAATATCATACAAAGTTAACCAAAATACACAGAAAAGTGTCCTACAAGGTAAAAACTACAACATTCGGAAAGAATTCTCAGGAAAATTCATCCTGATAATGACACTGCCAATTGAGGGAGAGTGGGGGAGGGTGATGGAGGGGAGGGGGTTAATAAGAGTAGCTAGAAGACAGTGCAACTGTCCTGATTAAGACAGTATGGTAGGACTGTTTGATCGCCATGTAGTAACACTGTCGGGTAGTAGACTGTTAAGTTAATAGCTCAAAATTACCAGCGTTACCAAGACAACAGCAGTCTGACACTTTCTGCAGGTCCAATGAAATAGCAGATCTGTTTGACTTCCTGATGCTAACGACGTACTGTCATATCTTAAAGCGATGAAACTAACCTGCTTCCAAATTGAATTCTGTGCTAACATGCACAAATAATAATTGTAATTGAAGGTGTTACATTACATCCAGTGCAAATGTTAAAGGTAGTCTGGGCGTCCGAGACAACCAAATTTCATTTCCGACAACCAAAATCAGCTATGGATGGTTGTCCGATAGACAACCAGTTGTTTACATCAAATGTCAGATTGCAATGTAACTAAGTACCCCAAATAGGTAATATAATAAAGTGGAAACACCCCCTCCCCCCCAAAAAAAGCTTGTGCGCTATTCACCCACCCCCCTAAAAAGCTTGTGCGCTATTCACCAAACTACACATCTCTCCTACAGCATATATATTGGTCAGAGTTCTTTTCACAGACACAAAACCAGAAAAAATTCTTAACAAAATTTTCACCGACATATTTTGGAAGCTTTTTTCCTCTGCTTTCCTCCTTGATTGGAACAATTGTAAATCTGTTACAAGAACGTCATGATACTACAAAAGTCGGCAGGAGTCAGGCAGAGCATATATCCGTCAGCTCTTTGCTTCTAATCAACAAACGATAATTAAATTCCTTGAAAAAAAATCAACATTCCTGCTGCTCTTGTTTTATACCAACTGGGTCAGGGGGAAAGGAAGAATTATTTGAAATTTGAGTTTGTTAACTTGACCAGTCAACTTTGGAGATTTCCAATATGCTGCAGTTTTATGCAAGATATAAATAAATATAATATGAAAAAATGTCTGGGAGAAGAAATATGGAGGGATGAAAACCAAATTCCTTCCTCAGTATTAACCTTCACTTTGGTGAAATACTCCAGGCAGATGTCTTCCTTCGATCAATTGCAATCTCAGTTCAATGGATAATACTCAAAAGGTTTGATATTTAATACGATCACCAAACGCACAAACAAAAAAAAACAAACAAAACAAAAAGTTTTATTTGGCTAAAGCTATGAGCAGTGACTAATTAAAAAGAATCAAAGAAAAATGAAAAGGATTAGTTCTTGTCATTGACACTCACTAACTACAAAGTTGTGTGGGCACCAAAACTGGACAGCTGTTGGGGTTAAATTGTCCACAAAAACAATGCTATCAAGATGCATCAAAGTGCAGGTCAAAGAAGTGAACGGGTGGCAATAGACAAAAAAATGGAAAAAGTTGGAAACAATAGGAAGATTCTGCTGACATTGTAACACACCATGTACAAGCAATTAATTAATCTGAACAAAATGTGCTCTACAGTCACAGAGAATGAAAACCATGGGCACATCGAGAAGGTGCTAAAATCTGTAAAAAACTACTAAACCATGTGCAGTTATGTAAGCGACATGATGCCCTCTGCAGGCAGCCAATGAGACCCGCACACCAACAGGGAGACGCATGCAAAAGAACAGAGTGGGGAAAAAGCAGGCGTCATACATGATGTGTTTGAAATTCACTTTTGGTCTCTCTGACATTCGTTTTTTTTTTCTCTTTTTAGTTTTCTTGCCATTGAAGATTGCAGAAAAATCAAAATTAAATTTCTGAACAATGAGAGAAAAAATTTGACAGTGATAGCAAATATCATTTTTTAATAATAATATTTCCCATCCTTGTCTCTTTTGTTTTTTCTTTCTTTAAATTTGTGTTTTTTTTTTTCAGATCTTTATAAAAATAAATACGGAAGAAATGTGTTGGATACGTGATGAGAAAAGCCAAAAGCTGTGGTTTCAAATCTACCACCACCATGTACAAAGCCCGGAAAGAGATACAACAAAGGTACACAAAGCTGACGCTCTAACCTCCTTGGTTAATTCTGGGGGCGATATTTCAGCACTCTCACTGCACTCCTTCTGCAGTTGGTGTAAGGCAGGCAGCTGTTAGGGGGTATGGAGGGACAAAGATTTGCTCAACATCAACAACATGACCAAAATGAGGAGGAAACATTGTCAGGGATGAAGGAACTATTGCTACCCCTTCCCTCATGCTCTCGTTTAATCTCTCATCGTTAAACGTGAGACCCCAAAAACTTATAAATGAACTCTGACACACGGTAAGCGGTTTAGAAATGATCTCAAAAGGCATAAAATGTGAACTGTTTTGCTTTAAGTGCACCCTGCTGTAGGATCAACAAGAAGTACACTTGTATGGGAGGATACGTTAATTTCTAGAGCCAAAAACATTGATCTAACTCATTGATGCTTGACCCCATCAACTTACGGAGGAATGGATGTTGAATGACTTGCATACTGCATATTCATAGAATGAATATGCAACGCGATACTCCTGGAAAGTTGGACATCTAAGGCAATACGATTTATCATCAATCTAGATTTTGTCCATTTTAAAAACCACACTTTGCATGCATGGCAAAACAAAAGGCTCAAACATAGAGGTTAACGACAGAACATAGAACAAAAACGTGAAGGCATAATAATGAATTCCAATCAAATAGCTTTCAACATTGCAGGTCTCACTTTGCACTTACGAAGACGTTTTAGAATACAAGATTAAGTTTTAACCACGCATAAAAAAGTAGACAATGGATTATGAGAGCATAAGTTCAAAAAACGTCTTTAAATGTTTACCAGGTTGGAATAAAAAAAATAAAAAAAAATGTTTAAGTTTTTTTTTTATTTTGAAAAGGAAGGTCTAATAAGTACAACCACAGGATAGGATCATCGTGAAAATCACTTTGTTATCAAAGAATGGCAATTCTAAGTGTTTTCTCAGGAAGCAAGAGTACTTCAAGTTAAGTGTTATTAAAGTATGTCTTGTTATTATGCTCTAATGTCTGTTCCATTGTCTGTGTTTGGTGGCTATCTCAAATAATCAGGCCTTAAATTTCATGGTTTCAGCGCCACAACCTATCTAGGGCATCGATACAAGTTAATACTCTCACACTGTGTCCGTTTGCTCGCAAGGAGCCATAATTGAAAAGGCTTCTGTGAGTGCTTCTGTTTATATTTTAACCCATGCCACCTTAAAAGCCATCTCAGTTCCATATACAAACACGCAGAGAAAAAATATTGTTGCTTAAGAGCAGGGATGCTGTAGCATTGGGGGCCATGAATGGGAAAGTGCTTTTAGCTAAAAAATAAACAGATATCATTTCCTCTTACTGGAGGATATGAAATTGCTTCTGTGTAGAACTCATTCAAAAGTATCACTGCCGCCAACCAACGAAGGACGCCAGAGCAACAGCAAATTCTATATTTGTCTTTCGCTTTGGTTTTCTCCAAAGGATATGTACGTCCCCTTTCCTAATGGATAAACTGAAGGCCAATACTGGTTTGACCTCTGTAATAACTTCAAATGACTGTTGAATCCACCAAAACAATACAGTTATTGTCTCAGCTTTGCATGAACCAATCTTCTGAAATACACAATTGTAAGGGTTGCAACTTTTCCAACTTTTCACAGCATCCCCCATTCACATCCCCCCCTACCCCTGCCATTCACATTGACCCTAACATGACCACTGACTGCAATCCAACGATTCATTTGGTGAACTGTATTATTAAATCAATGGGGACTAAATGCTATGTATGAAGTTTAATTCAAGCTCTGCTTGTTGAGCTATGCTGTTTACAGTGTTTTCAAAGTGTGACATCCAATATTGACCGAAAAATGACCATTAACAACCAACAAAACAAAACTAGCCCATGAAACTTAACAAAATCTTATGAGTATGACCAAGGGTGCATGGGATGACCAGATGGCTCGAAGGACAGGGTGACCGAATGATGGAATGATTTTTATTAGTATTATAGAAGAACATTATTTATAAAGAGTTTTATCATACTCTATATGAACCCTAAGAGCACGACCAAACACTTACAAACAATGATAATATTGCTGTTAAAAAAAAATGTAGAAAACGCCCACCTTTGACTGACCTACACCCCTATGACCAGCTTGTCAAATTAATGGAGGCAAAGGTGTCCTTCGCTTGTTTCACTTCTTTTGCTTCTTACAAAGATGAAGAAGATAACGCTGAAGACATTTCCCTTATGTAAATATAGCTCACAAGCTTTCCCTCTTCAAAAACTACTTCAGATATTTCCTGTTCTTTCAGCAGACTGCACACATTAAACCTAGACTCAAACTAGCTACTGCCGGCCTACTAGCTACTAGCTACTCCAATGACATATTTGAAAGTCACAGAAGTGCCTATCTGTTCAAAATGCCACTGCAGCTTTCACTATTATCCACAGTCACCAATTTATTTTCAGACCTCACACAGATCGTTAGTGGGGCTCTTTGCAATTTTTGTTTTTATATTATATAAATAAAGTTATTGTAAATCACAGCAGCGTGTTTGTGCGGCATAGTTTGTGCTTGTTTCAAGAGCATACACGTCTACGGATTGAGTTTGCATGTGCCCGACCAAACAAATCCTTTTTTGTGTCACAACTGATGAGAACCACTATATCTCTCCATGATTGGTCAATCTTAACATTCTTTCATCTATATTGACATGACGAAAAGAAAAAAAAGGGAGGGGGTGGGGGGAGAAGAACTAACCTTCTTTGGTGGTGGTGCTCTGACGATGGGTAGATCACTGAACAGATCCGGTGGGGCCATACCATCTTTGGCCATGTCACTCATTAAAGTTCCCATCTTTTGGACCTGTCATCAGGCAAAAATGAGAAAATGGTATTATCGGTCAAGTTTTGGAAGTCATGAAAACTAAAGTCCTGAATGGTCATAGAATTACTGCAGGGCTTTGTGAAGGACAGAAGACCATTCTTGACTAACCTGCCCGTCAGCTATTTTGCTACGATTCTACGGCAATTTTCTGACTATTATCTCAGTAAATGTCTCAGTGCAGGGTTGGGGGGGGGGAGGGGGAAGAGGTGACAAATTTGAAGGACAAAATACATCAATTTGCCAATGTTACAGTTGTTGATCAATTTCAGTATCGGAAACAATGTGACAATTAAACATCTAACTTCTTCCACGTCTGGAACGGCCTTGCGGAACATGGTTCAATAAACTTATTTCTCAGTTCTACATCTGATCCAACCAATATCTGACGAGGAGACTTAACCGGGATTGATTTCCATATCATAGGAATCACTGAAAGATGACTATGTCAACAACATCTGTCACAGATAAATACATTATATCAGAAATAATCGTTAATGCTCACTCATTAAAAATTTTAATTTTTGATTGTACCAAATGCAAAAAGGCAATGTTCCTTGCAATTACCGGTGAATAATTCAGTGTTCAACTTTTGTTTAGCAGTTTTGAGAGCTCTGAAGCCTTGGCCTTAAAAAATACTATGGATTCTGTGTAAAAAAAGACCCTGCTATAAATCTTTGGACTTGTGTAGCCATTTAAACCATCTTTGCTGAGTATATTGCTATGCAATACTGGACAAAGTATTCTCAGTTTACAGAGTTCATGGTGACTTCTGAGTTCGGCATTAGCAGATTATGTGCAAACTTCCAAATGACGATGTCCCATTAGAAAATAACAGAATATTATTGGATTGGCACTGCAACTTTCTTGTAATGCAATGCACAATAGCCAACAGGAAGAAGGGCAGAATTATCTTTGAACTCAATTTTTCTTCTTTTTACACCATCCAGAGTTCTTTATTTCCAGCAAGACCACCAATCAGTTACTTATCCGAACCAAAAAAAAGAAGTTATCACTTTACTGATTTGCTATCTTCATGTCAAGACTAGACAGTGCCTGCCAGGGCTTTGTTTGATTTTGAACTTTTAAGTTTTGCAAATTTCTAGTGTGCAGGACAGATTATACATCTGTGGGGTCTTGTCGAAAGCAGTGCATCCTTCTCCCAAACATATACAATCTTACATTTTTCTCTGCCTATTCTATCCACACCCCCTCCCCCTTCCCAACTTTAACTTTACAGTATTCTGCCTTTCTTTGTCAACAAAGACAGGTGCTTTAAAATACCTCTCTCTTGACCTCCAACTCCTCCTCTAGGACCGCACTGCCACTGACCACTAGTGGTGTCCACCTCAGAGAATCTTGATCCAAGTCCAGCCTTTTCTCCTTAAATTTCTCCAGCTTCTCCATGTGCTTCCATAAGACTTTGGTTCTTATTTTCAGGACCACTCTGCTGAGTAATGGTGAATAGGAGTCATCATAGTTGGTTGCAGTCGGTTTGTCAAATTTCTCATACTTCCGACTTATAAATTTATTGAACTGTGCAAATTCCAATGTCAGTAATGTTACTAGAGAAAAAAATTTGCATTCCAGGGACGCAAGCCCCCCCCCCCAGAAAGTTTGCGTCCCGTAAAAAAAAGCTTGCGTCCCGATTGAACTACAATTGCGTTTAATTGTACGACCTCTTTTACTAGTGTAGTTGTAAAATTGCGATCGTATCACTGTCTATACTTTGTGAATGTTCTACACAATATATAGGGCAGATGGCCCAGTACCTTAGCATTGCTGTTCGACAGGGGCGGCACGACCCGCCCCTCTTCTAGCCTGCCCTGCCCTTTCAACCAATTTTTACCCCCATCGTTCGTAACAATGCTGTATGTGCAATTTTCTATTTCACAAATATGTTATGGTAAAAATAAAACCTATCATCCAATAAGTGCTATATTTTAAACGACTTGTTACAGCCGTGAATGTTATCTATACTGTAGAAGGTGAAAAAGTCACTTTTTCCATTCACCTCCACTATGGAAGCAAAATTTTTTTTACCGTGTACAAGAATGAAGACTAACTTTAATTAACATTTAACCGTATATAGTATCAAGAATTTGTACAGAAGCTGCTATAAGGTAAAGCAACTGACTACCACATAAAAGATCATAACTTACTTGTCTCCATTTAAACCTATCATATTAAGAGTTTGTAAGGTAGATGCTATGTCGTGCGGCCACATTCCGGTCGCTCTGCTGATTGCTGCAAGAGGAAAGGAGGACAAACAAAAACAGCGCATAAATATCATCTGGTACTAGCTTTCCAACATGAGGCTTTCGTATTAAAAAATATGAAATTTCGGGGTGTATTCGTAGATCGGTATAGTGAGGACATAGCTATCATTCACCTCATGGAGACCATTCTCTGAAAAGAATGCGCATAAATTTATTTTCTTAAAAGATTTAAAAGAATGATAACAGAGAAACAAAACCTTACCATCCTGGTAAATATAATTGTAAACTTGAATACCTCTGTCCACATTTTACATACTTGTCAAATGGACTAGGTGATGTATTATAACCACTATGAGAATACCTATATGGTTAGGTTCCCGATTTTGTTTTTTTGTTTTTATACGCCTCAAATGTATGTTCTCACATTCATAATGCAAACCAATAAACATAAATTACAGATTTTGAGGAACGATGAAAAGTATCGGCTGGAATGGATTTCAGCCGGTGAACTGAGGATATACAAGTCTTTACAAACTCTTGTACTCCTGTACAAACTGAGCTATCCAGTCCTTATATAACCTCTCCTTTGCTGGGGTTGTAAGCAACATGCCACTGTTCACTGTTGATCACCACTATTCAGGTTATGATTCAGTTCTAAATATATATCTTGTCCTCAATAATAATTGTGTTGGCTCAGTGTGTTATGTGTCAGACACAAACTAGCCTATTCAAGGAAGTAAAAAATGCTTGGGAGACTAAACTCTTAAAGTTATGTGACACTGAATAAACTATATAGTGACATCGGGGGTGCTTTTTAAGAAAAATACAGCCCGGTGAGGAAAATCCCAAACGACTCAAACTCTCAACCCCCTTCTCCTAACACGGAGACTGTTACCATGTTACCATGTGATGATAACGCTGTTACATCCAGTGAGATACTAAAGATGAACTAGTTTAAAGGTTGAGAATTAATCTCCACTGTATATCCAGTGCACCGGGCCCGTGGAACTCACTTCCAGAACATGTAAAAATGTGCAATACTGTGAACAGTTTCAAATCAGCACTCAAAACGTATCTTTTCACAAAAGC
The DNA here is from genome assembly GCA_000934455.1 of Apostichopus parvimensis. Lineage (NCBI taxonomy): Eukaryota > Metazoa > Echinodermata > Holothuroidea > Aspidochirotida > Stichopodidae > Apostichopus > Apostichopus parvimensis. Next base: position 8,654 of record KN895324.1, read on the forward strand.
ATATATGTTATAATTGTTATTATTATGTTAAGCGCTACGAGAATTATTTCATAGTTTGTTTGGCGCTATATAAAAATTATGTATTATTATTATTATTATCTGAGGGAAAGAGATACTCCGCATGATTTGTACCAAAAAACGCCAATATTTGGGACGTTCCACATTTTTAGTTGCTATAATACATTCCTGTGAATAAGTCCATGGCTGGATTGCTAACCTACCACTGCTGTGGGGGGAAAGTGTCCTTACCTTTAACCGTAATGGTCTTAGAATGCTGATTACGATATAGATACTCCAGGATGACACTTTTCCAATAAGAGTTGTAGCTGACTTTGCCCAAGTCCGATAAGGGTTTCTCTGGGGTACCCGTCTGCCCCTCTCTCCTTGATAAGAGGTAACCTATTATGAGCACAAAAAAAAATTAACATATATCACGCATTAAAAGTGGTTCTGCATTTTTAAAATAAGATTAAAATAAAAATAAAATAATACTGTTAGCAAACTGCTTATCCACTAGAGAGCCTGTGTAATTGAATGTGTAAAAGTAAGTTGGCCTGACGTTTCGATCCTAGCAGGATCTTCTTCAGAGGCCAAATGACAAGTAACAGTAACAGTAACAGAAGGGACAAAAACACGCACAGAATACAGACAGGTTAATGAGCACGGTGAACACAATGAGATACATGTAAAGGGATTAGTAGACAAGGGATGGAGAGAAGAAAGCAACAGGGGAAGAGGAGAGGTAGGAGATAAACAACATATTAAAGTAAGATTGACAACAATAAAAAAAAAATCTACATCTGCCTTTGAAACTTTCAAAACTTGAGATCTATAATAAATAGTCACAAAAATATCACAGTATTGATTGCCTATTTCTAAGGTCAGGAAAGTTGAAATTATTTATCTGCTTAAGTTTTAGGGTATCAATTTCCCACATGACATGCACACAGATGCCCTATGATACCGTTGCATAGAGTGAAAAGTAGGTCACTTTCACCCATACACATTCTGATACCACCTTGAACTCTTCATCTAGGATGAAATTTCACACTTTTTTTTATCTGATAACGATTGTTGGTTGCACGCTGCATCTTAGCATGCAACGTGGAGATCTGTTTGCACAAAGAGAAGGATTTGAATAATCTCGGCTTTCTTCTCAAAGCCTCTTCAGGAAAAGCAAATTCATCTTCATAGCAAGGTTTAATTGCTTATGCCAGAGATTACAACGTATTGCATATATCAATTTCTGTATTTTTTTTTTTTTTGTCTTTCTTTAATACAGGGGAAATTTGTAGCTCATGTTGCAGGCAAACTGCTGAGCTCAAGCAAACATAGAAAGCTCTCACAACAAGCATTGTCAACGAAAGGGAAGAGGCGAATAGAAAAGACAGGACATGGCTTCAGTAGGCAGCCTTTAGTGCAAATGGCAAATGTAATTAATTTCGTACAACATCATTTTAACCGCAGTGATTTCCATCAATGAGACCTGAAAAGTGTTTCCGTGACAGATGAAACATTTTGCTCTTGCTCAGCTGTCCAATTCTATTCTAGTCTGGATGAGCAAACTTTATCTTCAGATGTAAATTATTGAGTGACGACGTCAAAGTAGGGGCTGCAAATCTTGTTAAAATCACAAGCACAATCAAAATCTACATAATTAATCACAGAAACCCTTCCCTTCAAAAACTTTAAACGAATGCAAGAACAGTTTTACAATTCAGCATTGTCTGCTTTTTATGTTGCAGTTTAATATACCCTTGTTACTACTAAAATGTTGGGTACATGTACCTACTCTCTTTACCAGACTTGAAGCAATGTAAATAACACCCCTGCATTTTCCGCCTAAGGCAAACAAAGTTAAAAATGTGTGGAAGTAAGAGCGCCTGACGTTTCAATCTTAAGGCAAAGAGTTGAACAAATTCTCAGGCTTTATGCTTGCTTCTCTCCTTGAAAAAGGTGCAAATCCACTATCAAGAGATGGAACGAGCAGGAAAATATTGAAGAGATGAACGTAGACGTGGAGATTGACACTTACTGAAGTCGATGAGAAACCTGCCGTATCCCTTTCTTTGGTACATTGGTAAGGTCATGATGCATGATACATTGTATTTTTGTTGGCAATGCTTCTCCTGAGGGAATCAAAAACCAGAGAGAGATTTATTTAAAATCATGAAATCAGGAAAGATGACAGGAGAGAGGAGGGGCTTTGAATCTGATACTATCCTGGTTACATACCGTGCAACTGGAATGAGCTACAACTAGGTCAACTTACGCTACAACTAGGTCAACTAGTTGTGGTCCAACTTGCGACGTGTCGTCGCACCATGACTCATTTATGGTACTCGTGGTATTTAAAAGACTTTTTATCATGAGAATCCCATCTAGCAACCTCTTGATTTTTTTTCCGTATCAACTAGCCCCAATCAATGCATAATAAGACCTTCGAAGAAAGGCATCATTCCAATCGATGAAACCACATAAGCAAATTGATAAAGATCTGTTGAGGACTAACCTTAGAGAAATACCCTACAAGGTGACAACCTTTGCTATCGTTTACTGTTAGCACATAGAATAAGAACGGTTCCACGTCGTAGTAGAGGGTCTTGTGATCTAAGAAGAGCTTTGCCAGGAGGCATAGATTCTGACAATAGATTTTACTGATGTTCCCGTCGACTTCGAACACTGATAGATTGTCCTTCCTATATATCTCGTTGGCCGGAGGATGGAACCATTTGCACTTTGTCTGTGAACGAGAGAGACAGACGGTTTGAGAAGAAACTACTGCACAGGGTAAGGACAAGAGATGACCACATGTTCTCTTCAACACAACTGACCAGGACATCTGGTTTGGTCACAATATGGTAAAGCAAACAGGCTTTAGGAAGTGACCTATCTGTCCATTATTTAAACAGCCAGACAGTGATGGGAAACGAATGATGATTGGTCTTCTTGTAAAGATAGAATAGATGTTACCAGTTTTACATATATAAGCACTCTCAATAAAAATTGTTTGACAAAGGAGGGGGTGGGGGGATATCCTTCCTTTAACACCTCTCTCAGGCCAAAACCTGGAAAACCCATGACACAAATTGTACTTCCTACTTTCTATTTCTGGCTACACACCTGATCACCAAGGAGTTGCTATGATGAAATAATTGTCTGTCGAGAGAGGAAGTGGGAGATGGGGTGGAGTGGGTGGGGGGGGGCATGGGGGTAATAGCTTTGGATCTTTAGTCTGTTCACAATGACAGTACAGTTATCATTCATAATTCATATCAGACCAATACTGTAACTATGGATATACATGTACAGCTGCAAACAGACCAGTGCAGAGTACAGAGTAACAGAGATCCAACTTTGAATGCTACAAGAATAGATTTGATAATGAGGCAACTGTCAAAAACTGACAAAGCAGATGCAAAGGTACATAAGTCCTTGTCTTGTGACGTCCAATTATGAGGACTGTAAGACATAGCAATCAGGTTGCATTTAAGGATGACAATTAGGCAAAAGATTAATTTTTATATATGTTGTAGACCAAAAGAAACCATTGGCACTAGACCAGGAAGTATTTATATGTCTCACTTTTCACCTTATGAAGTGACTGGACGATATAGTCTCATCAAAAGACGTCAAAGTTAATGGTCTCAGATGGAACACAAAAATCAAAAGCGTAAAATAAGAGAACTAATGGCCTCAAATGATATCTTTGCAATGTATACATTCACACAGATGTCAAGGAAAAATGGTGTTGAGTGTTTATATTCATAGTTAATAGAACATGTTTTGGTTGAGTTATTAGAATGTATAGAACAAAGAATAAACATTAACATAAAGGCCTGCAGTACTGAGGAGTAGATGCCATCAACAATTTAGCTCTAACGAAGTATTCCAGGGACTAAGGAAGACCCCGAATAGATATAGAAATACCACTAGCACACAATTTCTTCTTGGACAGTAAATAAATCAAGATTAATATCTAATATCATCCTTAACATCCCCCCCCCCACAACTGACTTATTTCCCCTTGATCACTTTCTTGATTATTACCATACTGAAGTTCCCAAGGCAATATAACCTCTCAGAATGTTAACAGGTTCAAGATCAATGAATATTTTAATATTTTTCAAGCATTTTCAAACTTACTCTATGTCTTTGGAGGATATTTCTGCTCTTCATGTACTTTAGGCAAAACTCACACAGATAGAGGTGAGGTAACCTGTCAAGGA
>KN895324.1:13483-28417 GCA_000934455.1 Apostichopus parvimensis
TTAAAACATCTCTACTTTACATATGTTAAAGTGCATACTACAAAACTGTGTGTCCGCATCAATAGATGTTATTAGTAATTAATACAAGTGCTTAAACCATCCAAATGTCTATGACCTTCAATTCTATGAATTAATTTCACAAAATGAAAGCAGCTTGTTGCAATCGAATCCAAATGGACTGTTTGAACTATTTTAGGAAAGAATGCTATTTTGCAATTACTAAGAAACTTCACCACTGGTATGTCAAAAGACAGACAACCCATTCGTTCCATTTTACATTTGGTTTCAAAATTGCTCATATGCTGTCATAGGCTTGACCATGTCATAAATGTATTGACAATGTTCAAGACGTGTACACATAGTTGATACAGCTAAAGCACCATGTCGATAGGACAAAAGGAATTGTCACTTGACTTAATAGCTTTCACTTTCACATTATTCGGCAATTCTTAGCGTTAACCACGACAGCCATACACAATAGAGGAGTGACAATCAGAAATGTCAACAGGCTTGGGGACTCTAGGCCACATTTCATATGAGAATATTTAACACAAAATGTACACATGGGAATCATGTGGTTGGAAAGGTACATGATGCTCATATCAAGTATGAAGTACATCTAAGCTTTACCTTTTGAGTATCAATCATGTCGACAAAGTTTCCAGAATTAAAAAAATTAAAAAAAAAAAAAAAATTAAAAAAAATCAACGATTGTTTCTTTTTAATATATTTAATAGCTAACTGTGATGACTTACCTAGCATACTCCTGCGGATAAGGTGATGAATACCATGTTTGAACCTCGTATTGTCCAAACTCGATGCACATAGGAGAACGAGAGACTGGCTCACCCTGCTGGGTATCACCGCCTTTGGTCTCCTGTAAATAGTTCATATATTTACTATTTAGCTGAAAAACAAACCAAAAACCAAGAAAAAGCATGCAGAAGCGTGTGTGGATTTTTTTTTTTTTTTTTCGACTATGGGTTTTGTTATAAGGTGTTGAGATATTAGCGTTGATTTGCGTGAAGCTGCGAGATGAAAGGAAAATAAACTGTGCAGAGTGCATCATTTTATTATATTACCTTAATATCACCAAACAAAGGAAACTATTGTGATACTCGCGTGAAAAACTGAAGTTAACCTCATAAAAAGATTACAGACAAACCCCTTTAACAACCATGATACTCAAATTACCCATGAAGTGCTCATGAAACTAATATCAGTTTTGTTAATGTAGCAACTACAGGGCTGGAGATATGTTTCCACAATGTAAGAAGTGTTTCAATGCACCAAGAGTCTCAATGCAAAGAAATATTTCAATGCAAGATTGATACAAAGATATCCAATGTCATTTTTCTAGCTGCAAATTTTCTCATTAGGCAACACTCTTGCCATGCATTCTTACCATCTTAGCATGGAGTCTTATGGACTGGATGCAGGTGAATCAAAACATTTTACAAATGGTGCATTCTGCAATTTACACCTGTTAAGTAAGTCGCAATGCAAGGTGGTGCTAATGAATACTTTTGAATTTGAAAAAGTACCCTGACTGAACATTTCCCCCCCCCCCCCAGACTGCCGATGGGGGTGAGGATCCTGCCTACTCCTTGACACACCAACCCCACCCCCTTTTTGCACACTCGGCTGAAAGGAACCAAAATATCTATGCGATGAACACCATTTGGTTGCTCTTAATCAGCAAGTTAGCCGACAGTATTGATTCAAAGCATCTAAATTTTAATTTTATAAAAATCTTCGTTTTTTTATGACTTAATGTCATCACTCCTGATGAGATTTTGTATGGAAGAAGCAGATCCCGTTGGTAAGTCGTAAATAACGTATCGGTCATTCAACAGTCGAGTATGCTTAAATGGTACTCACCAGACCTTGCTGAATTGCAAAATGAATTTTTAAAGCACCAAACAACATGTTATCAAAATGAAAACGTGAATAGTACCAATGGTTATATTTGTGTCTTCATACTTTCCGCTAAATGCTGTTCATACCAAACTCAAAACCCACCTGACACCTCCCCCTGCCCCGCCCCCCCCCCCCTAGAAATACATGAATAGTACACATATATGTAGATAACACAAGGGGAAGGGAGGGTTGATAGGTGAGTACAAATGGGAACTGGCATTCATATCCATTTATATCAGAGAGTGCAAAGAATGTAAACTGTGTGATAAAGGAACACTGTACTTCCATATCACATCATGTAATTCAAATGCTGCACAATGAGTGCTATAGTCTACAAGCGCAGGCAACACTGCAAATGAGTATAATAAACATCTTATATATATATTATATACACATACATTTGATGTTGTAAACAGCAGCACACACCAACTATATCTACCAATGACAAGTACAGGCAAGTACAGTATGGAAGGAGTGTCTCGCATGAGAACTGGGAAAAGGGGACTGGTGTGAGAAAGGAGAGAGCGAATAATGTGATGATTGCAACATTTGCATGTAGATATGCATGAAGAATGAGACGCATCAGGGGTATGGTACTGCACATGCTACTTACAGTCATTCCTATTCAGTACGACATCGATAAACATACTGAATGATATGTTCAATACAATTTTTGATCAAATTAATAATATAAACTCCTTCACTTTCCCTAAACTCTTTTCACTGACATACAAGCAACTGCTGCTTTAAAAAAAAATAAAAAATTTCAAAGTGAAACATGCAAACTTTTTCCCAAGTTATAGTTCTTTAAGATGAATTGCTTTCATGAGTTTCACATGTTGTCATCTGCTGACATCCATTGAGCTTTGATCCTACCAAAATCAATGAGAACATTATACTGACTATATGGACAAGCTGCAGTACATGTCCACTGAGATGTTAACTGACAAAGTTTTTAAGGTTTTGAACTCTGTTGACCCAAATTGACCTTGACCTCTCCCAAAAACTGGTAGCAAAATCAATACGAACCTAACAATACTCATTTCTTTTACTGGGATTATATATGACATCTGGCAACAATCCCCTTCTTGAAATGTTGTGTTTACAATATAGGGCATTAAGCACACACATACAGGCTTTGCTGCTAAGGCTATATGCCTAAGGCAAGTTACCACAAATAGCAAGCCATTTATATATATATATATATATATATCTGTGTGTAAAGCAAAAGAGGGAAGTAGGTAGGGGAGGTGGTAGGGGGGATGGGGAGGAGGATATGGCCGGGATAATAACCAATGAAAAACTGTGATACAACATGGATAGAAATATGAAAAGCATCCAAAAAATAAGAACTACTACACATTAAGAATTCACAGTGCATGTCACAAATATGAAATGTATAAAGGCAAAGGCTTAGTAGAATCGATGGTATTTTTTCTATAAGATGCCAGAAACGGTGGTTAAGCATTAAAAGGAGAGACATATTAAAGTAACCCTAATAAAAGGCAGCTGCCACTTGCAATTGATTTCATTGGATTTAAAGTCCTCAAGTTAGAACCTTCAAGTCAAATGGGAAAGAAAGTGATTAAAGATATATACATATTTATATCTGTATCACAACTCTAGGCAAAACCTGAGCTGGGATCAAAATGTGTGAAAGGCAAAAATATATCTATCTGAAGAAATCTATCACTAAAATGCAAAGTGGTGAAGCAAATGGACATGACATTAAACAAACCAATGTCAAAAGGTATAAGAAAAACAAATCCACCCAACAAAAAAAGGGCCAAATTTGATAAAGTTCTCAAATTTCTACATCTAAAATATAGAGAATTACATGCGTATACTTAAAGCTCCACAAGACATTTCAGAGTCAGAATCGCAGAGTTTCAGAGTCGCAAACAACTTAAACTGTTGGATTTCTAAAATCTGGGCATTGTAAAGCAATTCCACTCAAAACACTATAAACACAAGGTTAAACACAAAACAGCTAATGCTGAGGTGACAAACCTACAGAGCTATTTAGGTGAATTTCCAATCATTTTCAAAGACAAATTCATAAGTATTACTTCTCTTTTATGCTTTTATATCTTCTGGCTTTATAACAGCTAGTTGACGTTGCATTATTAAAAAATATCAAAACAATAACTGTGCACATCAAAACCAGAGCGGTCTGATATATGTTCAGTGCATTAGAATGACTGACGTTTTTTGACCTCTCTCGTATCTATTTAATATTCATATTTATTGCATATTCATATCTTCGTTTACCTCAAGTCGGTAATACTGTGACTGTATGCTAGCCATCAGAAGGCGACTGGGAAGGATCAGATTAGGACAGGGAGAACCTGCACTATGAATGGAAAACACAGTACAGTGCTGTGCTGCTTTCAGCCCACGCCTCTAAAACTACTCGATATGGATCAGAAAAGTTTCTGGCCAGAACAAATTCAGATCTGATGTATCCTTTCCCCGTCAAACGTGTTGAGCAACGATGAACTTCTCTCTCCACTAGAGACGTTCAATGTGGTGACATTTTGGGTCGATAGTGCATGACATCTGATCCGCCAAAACTGCGCCAACGGATGCAGGACGGGACATTTGAACTTTTCAAAACAAACACACATACGAGCATGCATTTCTTACTTCTACACCATTTCATGCATCCGTAACTTTTTTTTTTCAAATTTTACAGGAGAACACAAACACCAATAAACTGCTAAGTACCCTAATTAGACTACTCACCAAGCTATCATTAATCATCTAAGAAGAGAGAGAAGGATGTAAAATGGAGACTTTCATTGATCAAAAGCAAACGTTAATTGCCCATTCTGAACTGTTCATGTTACAACCTTGATGACAAAACTGGTTTTTGGAAAGGATGCCGTGTAGATGTAGGTAAAAGTTTTACGTAAAGCCAAAGAGATTGGCTGTGTGTGCGTGTGAGCTCGGCAGAGATTGGCTGTGTACATCACACATAGCAAGTTCATGTGACTGCGTTTTAACAGAGAATGTGACCTGCTATGTGTTAAACTGATTCGACTAGGGAATGGCAGTAGTATTATCTATAAAGTTTTTGGGCCATGACCTCTTCGGTAAAGGACGACAAGTTTTTAGCATTTACGTAATAACCTAACAAGAGGTGATAACCACTGTAAACGAGATGCATTATGCCGATTAATTCAGAGTGGCTTTACATCGGACATGTAGAGAGTGTGTAAACTAGATACGTTTACTTACAATTTACCCATTTACATTCATTTGACTTGTAAAATTACTATATACACCCTCTGACAATTCTGCTTCACTATATAACACCTATTTTGAAATTTAAATCAACTGAATAATGAAAAGCATGTTGGCCTGCCCAAGGTGTGAATCCCAGGTATGTTGCAAATGCATTAATACTAAACAACCGTTTAAGTTCTCCAGCAAACAGATTACAAACGGGATATACTCTGTAGAAAATGGTGCACTATGCAGCACAAAGTGTGTACATTGCTATAATGATTCATGTACAGCCGTTGCTTGGCTGAAATTATTGCTTGATATTCTAGTATTTCTTTGAACGTGGGCTTTTCTACGAAAGTATTTGCCATAACCATGAAAAGACATCTATAGCCCAACGAACCCTCTCAGCTTCCTTCCCCACCCCCCTCCAACCCCTCCCCTCCTTCCCCTCTTCCTAACTCCCAAGCTTCTCTTCACACCAATAATAATAAGTGTTTTTCTAAAAGCTTTTTGCCCTTTCAGAATTTTTTCTTTAAATTAACTATGCATAATATCCCTCCGTCTGTAATTGCTGTTGAATTGAACAGCATTTTGGTTTTTGGAAATGGAAATATGTTGGATTCCCTTGAAAAATTCATGTCAGGAAACTCTAAGACATTTTAGAAATTTAACAGAGTCTGACAAGAGGAGAAAAACATTGCAATGCTTCATTGGTTTGAAAAAGAATAATGGAAAATATAAATATATTAGTCTGCGCTATGCTGTATTATTTGAGGGGGTTTTTCTACAGCTTTTGCATATTTTTTTGTATGAGCTAACTTTGTTTTGCAAATGGTTAAATTTCTCATTGTTTTTTTTCGACACCATGATGATGTTACCTCCATGACTTTGTCCTGAGCTGCCTTGAACATCTTCACATCTTCGTCTGTGACTCCCAGAGGATGTCCAGACTTGGTGGTGGTCGGTTTAACAACTGAAGACAAAGAGAAACGTGCACAGGAAACAGGGTTATGTCGTGATACTGCATGCCATTTATCGCTATCAGAACCAATCTAATACAAAGACAGCTTCACAGGTTACGTTCAGCTTAAAGTAAATCGTTGCTCTTCATTACTCCTACTCATACCAAGGACAATTCTACTTTTATTCCTGCTGTTTAATTCTTACTCATGCTGTTGTACTCTTACTCCTGCTGTTGTACTAATACTGATGCTGTTGTACTGATACTCATGCTGTTGTACTCACACTCGTGCTGTTGTACTCTTAATAATAATAATAATACAGTTGTTATAAAGCGCAACACACAACAAAGTCTCGATGCGCTGTACACAAAACAAACATGTACACAAAATATAACACACTACAACCATGAAAACATATGAGTCTTGAGTACAGTTTTAAAGTTATTAAGCATATTGAGCGCATTTGACATGCTCTGGGAGACTATTCCAAAGAAATGCCGAAGCATATTGAAAGGAACGTTGGCCGAATGATTTTGTGGATACCGGGTGTGATACCAGTAATGACTTTGTACTAGACCTTAGACATGAATAAATTTACTAATTCTGTTGTACTCCGACTACACAAGCTTCTACTAAGAACATCTATTTCAATAGCATTCTTATAGGCTTACAGGTAATATTAATTATTGATACTGATTGGGAAACGTTAAAACTGAATTTCTCAACCTTGTACACGAATGATGCAAGCAAGTATAAAGAATACGGGATTCCCCTTTGCCGAAGGGACTTTTCTGTCTTGTGTCAAGGTCATTGTTTGGCTAGTGGGTTTAATGTCTATATTTTCCCCCTTTTTGTTTCTGTTCATATCTTCATGATCAGGTTTAAAAAGAAACAGTGTCATGGCTGGAAATAAAAAAAAGTACCAAACAACTATGAAAATGTTGATGGCATTTGTGACTGGCGACTCTTATCAAATATCCACCAAAGTTAACATACAGTAATTTGTTAATAGTTCAAGAACCAGTAGTATGTAATGTTGTGTTTATTTTACCTTTTGTGTTAGACCTGCAGACTTGTACATCAGGCAATATCATCACCCAGAATAACATTTAGATTGTTACAGCTGGTAACATTACATGAACAATGACCCATTGCATGTGCTTATTGCTTAAGGCAGGGGTTCCCTAACTGGGGTGCATGAAGCCCCAGGGGGTGCATGAGTCCATCCCAGGGGGTTCATGAGACGTTTCTGAAAGTCAAAACTAGAGTACTTTTTGTTGAACTAAAATCTGATATATCATATAATTAGTAATGTCGACAAACTATCAACAAACTCTTTTTGCGTTCCATACGCATATGTTGGGATAGTAATACCGTACCGTGCATGTGATAAATAACTGTATTATGAAACAGACACAGGCTGTTATGCGTATTATAGTTTAATAATGACTCAGATCACGTCTTGAAAAGTTAGGGGTCCGTGGACAACTCTGATATCCACAGGGGGTTCGTGGGGGGATAATGTTAGGGAAACCCTGGCTTAAGGGATACCTTCAGGCACAGAATTAATTTGTCTATGTTGTAGACCCTTAAAGAAACACTGTTTACCAGTGCAGGCTATTCTTCTGTATCACTTTTCAATTTTCAGAAATGATGCTCTGATATTAAAAACATCTGAAGCTATTAAGGTAAAGTTTACTGGAATATGTTTTTGTCCAACAACATAGACCATATTAGGTTCCACTGATGCAAGACAATACTCGAAAGGAAACCATGACACCTTTATGGCCACAAAATTACATGTTTATAATGCATTCCTAATACAAATGGTGTAGAGGGCAATCCAAGGGTACTCTGTTGTTTATAAGAAGATAATAAAACATGTTTTGCTTGAGTCATTTAGAATTTACATAACAATGGATTCACGTTAACATAAATTTAGGCCAGCACTGAGGAACTGACATCATTACCAATTTAGCCAATAAGGGATCATTCCAGCGGTTAAGCATAGCTTAAAGTTATCACCCCCAAAAAAATAGCTACATGAATACATATATATAGAAACATGACTATCACTCAAATTTTTATCTGACTATTTTTGCTTTTTGACTTTCACATTTACATCAACACTCAACTTCTGCCAAAAGTCATCCTTTTAATACATACAATGAATACACTAACGAGAGTATCAAGCTTAATGAGAATCGGGAAGAGGCTTTAATGGGACTCCCATTGTCTGATATGACTAAAATGCAACCTACATCATGTTTAATTACTCTTCGAGGCCAACCGTTCCGTCGTCGACGACGGATGAAACAAAAATCTTGCTGACTCTCATAATTTTAAACTGTCTCGCTACCTGACAAAGGGCTCGGCATTTAATGAGCACGGTGAGCAAATAATGTGCGCGGTGACAATTCAAGTTGATACTTTATACATTTCATTCAAAAGCTATTAGCTTGAACAGAGCAAGCTTGTCCTGTAAACAACTCAATTACTTAGTCTGGAGGGGCTTGAAAAATCTTATAATGGAAGAAGTTGTCAGCCATAGACAGCTTGTGCTAAAGGCTGAAGATATGGTAAAGAGAGAGCGTTAGCATATATTCCTTCCTACGGTGATCACAAAATTGTTTGCTAGGTTCAATTCAGTCTTCATCTATGAGTTATTCTATAATCTTTTTCTATTTTTTATTCTTTTGCAGACAGACACAAAAAGTGAAATTACAGTCTGGAGAAAAAGCATGTTTGTGTACAGTGAAGAGACGCATGTTAAGAAATTTGCACCACTACATTCAATGATGAGTGGAGTGGCTAAAAACAAAAGATGCATTCAAGGAATGTTAAGGATAAAATACTAAATTAGCACCTTTCCCTCTTTATTTACTCTTTCTGTTTTGTTACAATATTTAGAATTCCAGCTCATGTTTAAATTTTGCTACACTGTGGTTGGCAAGCTTAGTGATCTAAAGTTAAGAGACCAACATATGTTTAATAAGCAATTACTTTTCGATAGTTGTGTATATTGCCTCAATCGACACAGGGGGACTTCCTCTATCAGTTAATAACCCCGTCAGTTGTGTTTCATTAGACTGGGATTTTCCTCTTCGTTCAGAAACCAGTTGCTAAGTAACTCCCTACAGGTGTTTTTGGACCTTTTTCAACTGCAGTACATTAAATTCCGAAATGGGAAGTAAATTTTATTTGTGTCTTAAGAGAAAACACACTTTTAAGACCCACTCTGTTTGCAAATTATCTGTGGCTCCCGTTTTGTAATACTATTTCTCAATGTCCATAAGTAGAAGGAGAAGAATATATACTTCCAAATATGTGCTACACAGAAAGGCCAAAAAAAACAGTTGTCTCGGCTTTCTACACTTTCTGGTTTTCGTTGTTGTTGTTGTATCTTTTGCGGCATCCGTGACATGATGTCAAAGGTCATGTGAGAGATGGTGATTTTGTCAATCATTACATCCTGTATAAGGATATTAAACCATTCAGACTTGTTTTTCACGTCCCCTGGTGAGTTAACAGCGTTAACCAACCTCAGAAAACAGCTCTTAATGTTTATCATCCTGAGCAATCTGATGTGTGGAATGTGCCAAAACAGCTAGCAGCTTAATATGCGTCACCTTTATTCAGCAAAATCCACAAAGTTAAACAACTTTCAAGCCCAACTTTAACAATTTTAACAATCAGAAAGACCATTTTATAATGGCTAATAAACAAACAAAAAATTAAAAATTGGAACTACTACTGAATTTGAAAGAAAAACAATTTCAGGGTTTCAATCCACAACAGATTCAAATACTGGTGTTTTATTTTTGTCACTTTATCGTAAGACAGGCTACTCACTATTAACATTAGATTTATTCCTGTAAAATTCTTGTTTATTCTTGAGAGGTCTTGTGTGATTTTCACTCAAAAGTTATGCTGCTGGAAGCAGTGGTTTACATAAATCACCGTTCATATCTAATAGATTTATACATGCCAGGCCTCGACAAATACGGTCGCCAACTCGCCAATGGCAACTAGAATTTGCGACTGGCGAGCAAAAATGCATTACGCTCGACATTTTGGCGAGTGGCTCATTCGCTCACTGCCTTTATACGATAGGCTTACTATTAACTTGTGAGCCAATCAACAAAGGCCTGTTGCCTAATGTTACACATCACAGTAGAATTATCAAGTGCACTGTTACAAGTATAGGTCCTAAGGAACAGCTCTGTTCACCAGCTCGAAACTAATTTGATACTAATCGACTAAATGATGCACGATAGGTGTAACCAAACTGGAAAACTACAAACTTCAATAAATGCGTAACGACAACTCAAACAGGGGTAACGCATGAATATCATGTTTTAAACACTTTTAACGAAGCACAATTGATATAGATCGTTTTTGCTGTAAACAACTAACAGTAACACTAAACCGGGATATCCTAAGTTAGGCCATACTACCTAGGCTTATATCACACAAACACTTTGCGAGAAAAAATGGCGAGTAAATTTAACGTTTTGGCGAGTAGAATTTTAGACTCGGTCGCCAGTTGGCGAGTAGTTTTAAAATTTTTTGTCGAGGCCTGATACATGCTCTATCAACCTATTACACACATCCATAACATATCAGCGTCAAAACAAGAAGATAAAGAAAAAAAGGGTTGCAGACAGTTGTTAACAATTACAAACTCCTGTCAAAATCATCCCTTGCTAACGGAAACAAGACAAGCCCCCCCCCCCCCAAGAAATGGCTAAGTGCCTTGATTGTTTTGAATAATATGTCAAACCACCAACCCTATGTAGATGGCTGCAATTAACTTGAATATTGATGTGAGATTTTGTTTGACATCTGAAACAATCTCACAACCAGCTTAAGGGAATATTATTAGAAAAGAATTTGGAGGGGACCTAAACATCAGATGCACTGGTGTATTAAGGAGAGGACTTAATCATGGTACTTCCTGAATCGAGTCTGACATCTTAAATGGCTTGAGAATGGCGGTATCAATAACCCTAATGTATTGCTTACATCTCCTCCAAAGTGCAAGCTCTGAGAGGTCGCTCTGAGGCCCTCTTTCCTTTCCTCGCCGAAATCTCCGCCTCATAATCGCTGGGCATGATGTCGCGTACGGTTGGATACCTCGAGGCAATCTCTCTCTCTTTCGCGGGTAATGATCGAAAGCTTTCACCATCAACTCTCAGATCGACGGGAGGCCCTCGTCGATGAATATAGGCAATAATCTTGTCTGATTGTTTCAAAACATAACACATTCTCTGCTATAGAGGAAGTTTTGACATCTATTATGACTCAGCGTCATCCATTATAGGAGGAAGATTTAAGGCGGCTGTGTTAGACTTATGGGAGAGGAATGCATAGAGGTAGTTCTCTTTTTGTCTAGATATGACTGAACTGGTGCCTCGTGACCTTGCTTTTAAAGTATCACACACACACACACACAAAAATAAAAAATAAAATTCCTTTAAAGAAACTCCACAATACATTAATCTTGGGGGAAATTCCTTGATAGAAAGGTATACATTTTCATTGTTTTTAAACGTATTCTGGATTAATAAGACAGACAGACAGACTCAGAAATAATAAATAGGCCAAATGATGCCCAATCTAGAACAAACACGATTCAAGTCCTTCATAACGGGGACAGGGTTCAAATATGTTTGCTTAGATTTTCCCGTCGAGAGGAATGACGGCAACTGCAGTTGGGGAAATAACGATCAAATCCGGTCTTAAAATCAGAGATTTCGAACACCTCCGTTGGGTTCACACATCTTACACGAGTTAAAGGTTCATTTATCGATCATCTCTAAAAAAAGTAAAAATAAAAGAAATATAACTCACCTGGTTCCGGAGAGGCGACTTTGAGAGGAAGAGGGAGAACTTCTGCCACAAGTTTCTTCTTCTTTTTCTTCTTCATTTCTTCGTCCTTCTTCAGTTTCTTCAACTTCTTCTCCTTCAATTTAAGTTTCTTTAATTTCTTTGCCTTCTCCTTCATCTTCAGTTTCTTTTTCTTCCTCTTCTTCTCCATGTCTTTGGCTTTTCGGACCAAGCGGGACGCACTCGCCGAGAGCCCGCTGCGCGCCTTCTTGTTGGTGCTGGTCACCGATGGGTTGACCACAGTCTCTTCTTCCTCCACTTTCTCCTCCGTGGTATCGAGTACGGGAGACGGGACGGGAGGGGGAGACGACGGTGGTGAGGATGGCGGCTCCGGGGAGGACGCCGACATCTTCCTGGGCCTCTTTGGTGGCGCGTAAACAGGTGGGATACCGTACAGTCCTCGTTTGCGTGGCGACGAGGGCGCTGCATAGAGGTGCGACAGCCCATCAAAGAGTCCTTTGAGTTGTGCATTACCGGTCCGCATCATTTGCGAGTGAGGGGACGATGAATTTGAATGGGAACGAGCATCGTCAGCTGCTGCTGCTGCCGGAGGGGCAAACCGTTGCACTATCGGAAGATTTTCTAATCGAATCGCTTTCCTGGCTCTAGCCACTTTGGATTCCTTGGGCTTAGGGAATGTATCTGTCTCTTTGGCCTTGGTTTTGTCCTGCGGCTTATCGCTTATGGCAGGAGCGGACGACGGCAATGACGATGACGACGATGGTATCGGGTAGAAACCAAAACTCGCTTGAGCAGAGCTGCGGGACTTCCGCTGGTTAGTAGGAGTGAAGAACCGTGAAAGACCGTCCACTAGACCCTTAGGCTTATTTGCTGGATTGCATATGGCGAGCGTACGCTCGTGGTCAAGAACCCCGTCGGGGTGTAGCGAGTTCTTGCCATTGTTTAATGTCCTATTTGGGAGGGGGACCGATGCGAGATCTGTTAACTGCACATCTCTGTTGAAGTTTGCAACATGCTTGTTCCCTGAGATCTTCCGATTTACTCCTGGTCCTTTGGACGATAATCTTGGGGGAAGGATAAGAAACAAAACATGATTATTTATCTCTTTAGAGAAGGGAAGACTCAGTTTCCAAACAATGCAGTAATAATTTGCAACAATAGCAACTACTAAACTGAAATCTCTGGTCATCATAATGCTGAAGAACACTCACAAGAACAGTACAGGACACTTGACATGATACACTGATCTATAATAACTCACAAGGGTCAAGGGTCATAAACACTGGTCCCAATATGTAACATGCTACAATCGTCTAAAAGTGTCCCAAAATCACTTTCCTGAAGATTCTCACCATCAAAATTACTCCAAAAATTTCAGTACTAATTAGAGATGCTTGAAATGTCTCATTGAGGGGAAATGGAGATAAACGATGGCAGTGAAAAGGTTAATTTATGAGCATGAGTGACAATGGGGCTCACCGGCCATGCCCAAAATTAACAGAGGGTGTTGTCATATGGGTCCCACCTAGTTCCACGAAACCTGACAACATGCAGTCTGTGACTGTAGATCAGAACAATATATATACAACACCGTTCGTATTTAATGAAAAAGAGTTCTTCAGAAACATATTTTATAAGGTTCAAGGTAAAACACATCGTTTTAAGCAACTTAAATTATGTTTCCTCAAGACCGTTTTTAAGTTAGGTCACAACTGCCAAATTGGAACCTTAAACTAGTCAATCCCCCACCATGTCTGTGTGCAAGTTCAGCTCGTGTGTAAGCATGAAGGTGAGTGCTTTCACCCCGATCTAGAATATCTGATTCACAGATCTGTGAGCAGTGCAGGATTACGCACATTAGACTTGACGGTGCCCTCCGCTAGAGAGCTGCATCATAATATCACTTCCTAGAACATTTGGAGATACTGATGATCTTTCGCTGTACATCTGACTCACAGACAGACAGACGACATATTAATCACTGACATTAAAACAGTATCAGCAATCTCTTTTACTGAGAAATATACCACGTAAGACTTACAAAAAGTAATGAATAAACCTACTTATTATGAAAGGAGACACAAATCCAACTATCATTATTGATCTATGAAACATCATTATTGATTTATTGATCTATGTGTTAGCGGTAAATGTCTTGAACAAGTTCCCTAAAACAGTTTAGCAAAATCTTATTGTATCTGGGAAATATCTGGTTCACACGAACACGAGGCTGATGGCTTGCTTAAGTCTAAATATTATGACATCATCGAGCCACATTACATGTGCTTCAATCGTAAATGTTTTCTCTTTATTTCGTTCAATAGAAATTATTATTTTCTGTTAATGGAAAATGGGGGTTTGGCAAATATCTAAATCTAAATTATCGACGCTGTTTAACATGACCTAATGATGACATCAGTTTTCAGTGTCAACATTTTACCTTGAAAACATGAAAGAAAAACAAGGAAAAACAAGGAAAAATGAAAAGGTTTCATATATAGTGGAACGATATCTCGTTACAGATTTATAGCTCACAGAGATCATTTTTTAAACTATTTCATCTCCCAAACTGAGCAAGAATCTTCTTTAGCTGTTGTTTGGGGGAGTTTTGTTCCTTCACAAAGATCTCTGTCATATTTATGCTAAAGATGATTGTAGGATTGTGTGTCCCCTTTAAGCTGACATATACAGTAACAGGGGGGAGAGGCTATGACAAAGGATTCCCAACGGTGGCCTGGTGGATAATTGAAAGCATTTCACATCAACTTCATTCTTGGTATATCCTAGACTTAGGGGAAATTCCAACATCACAAGCCGTCTGTGCAGCTCATGTACAATGTTCAAAAAATTTCAGAAATGTTGCATTATAAGGAATTATATAAAAATTAAAAGAGTTTTCCCGTGATATCCTCTGAAGAGATGCAATATTGATTAATACTGATGTCGCAAGTCACCTTCAAATTAACCAACT
>KN895328.1:574-15180 GCA_000934455.1 Apostichopus parvimensis
AAAATAAAGCCTAAAATGTTGTTTAAAAAGGTGGGTTAATATATTCACAGAAAACATTTATAAAGAATATTATTAAATTTCTTAGATCAATCAAGCACTTGTCTCTTAGGCCTATTGAATACTAATGCAGGCACTGAACATTGTTATAAAAGATATAAAAAAAATGTCAATATATTTCATTAATTTTGATGAATTCTAGCATAAATGACTTGCAACTACATTATTGATTCTAATGAGCAGTGAGAAAAGATGATTCATTTAAGAAAGAAAAAACAAAGAAATAAAAAAGTTTTTATTTCATTGATAACACATACTACAATTTAGTTTAGTCTCTTGGATACATTACCCATTGATTCTTTGGTAATGCTCTTATGTTAAATTATAAAATTCCAAAGAGTTCTTCAATTTGGGCTACCCTAGGTGCTTGTTTGTCTCCAAGGAATATCTTCTGGAAGCCTGGAAGGTGGTGGTGGGCACAGCTACTGCATATAAATCCTCCATCACTAGTGGGGTGCTGGTGGAAGAGAGAGGAACCCACCTTGCCCTGATAGATCAAAAACAAACCAACAGAATTGAATAGAATTAATGACAGAGAAAGAGGGAGAGTGAGGCAACGTCATAACAGGAGGGTAGGCAGGGGTGGGGGTGGGAGAGGAAAATATGGGGACAGAAAAATGGAAATGGAAAATGGGGGAGGGAAGATGGGGGAAAGGGAAGAAGGGGGAGGAACGATGAGGTGGGGGGGGGGTATGAAGTGTCTAAACACTAAGGAAAAACAAAGCAAGATAAATAAAAACAGGATAAAAGTCTACAACTGTCAGCTGCCATTATGCAGACTGATTAGTATCCTCCTGGAGAGGAAAGGGGACATGGGGGAGGTGGGGGGGGGGAGATAAATAAACAGTTTATATGAACCTCTCAAAGGGATGCATCCAGAATACCAATGTCCAAGATAATTAGTCAAAATAGGTTCCTCCAGATAAAGTTGCATATGAGTTTATTCACATTTTCTTGCAACACTTAAGAAACCGAATACATCACTTCCTCTTTGCTTGGTCGTCAAACAAGTTTTATGGTTCAGTATTTGTCTATAGTTATTAGTTATATTAGAAAGCTTGATTTTCCATGTTGACTGAAAATATCACATTTCACATCCAAAATTTTGCATGTTCATGCACTAGAACATTCTCAAAGGAAAAAAAAGAAACACAAATATTATTGTCCAATTTACTCACAATCTTGACAGACCACACTTTTGCCATAGCAACTCTCTGTTGTGATGCAATTGCCTGGCCACAGTCTAAGCACTGGCCGTTACTCTCTGATTCAAGGAAAAGCTTTGTTGACAAAGGAAACTTAAAGTGTTCCTGAAAAGAAAAAATAATAGACATGAAATGGTGCTTTCTGAGGCACATTTAAAGTATAAACAAGTAGTGGCTCTAAAGGCAAGGTTGTGCTAATAAATATTTTGCGAGGGATTGAAAAAAAAAGGTGATTGGTGGTGGGGGGGGGGGGTGTACACTGGTAGTGGTCTATTTTCTTCCGCTGCCGAATGCAAAACATTTTCCCCGGACTGACGTTGGGAGGTGGCCTGAAGTAATGTCCATTTTGATTTATGCAATAACATTTTAAATATGAGCCCCGTAAGGGTCACCCCTTCTTAAAATTTTGACAAGGCATTCAGATTTGAACTTGCTAGACCTACATAAAAAAAAAAATACGGTTTGAAAACTCGGTATCGGATATCTATCTATATATTCCGAGATATATAAATATGAGATATGTTACGAGATTATGAGATGTCAATGGTACCCTACGTGAGATATCATGCTTTCAGACTGGTATCACACACATGCAAACACACGCATACACACACACATAAACCTGAATGCTTTGCCTTTAAGCGAGTAACCAATTTCCTGACCTTTGTTTGTGTAAGGGGGGCGGGGGGAGTCTAAAGAACTTTTAATGCAGTATGCAGAGGGTGGCTGTCATGTTTTAAGGATCTTCCTTTTGTAACATATCTTTTAGTACTCACTGAAATTTTGCCAAGACACTTTTTCAGGTTTTCATTTAGCATGAAACTCTTCTTCGCTCTGGTTACAGCAACGTAAATTAAATTCTTCTCATCCTCTGGTAGATTGATATCTTCAGCTGCCATAAAACCAAAAATGAAAATTAATTTACAATTAGCTTTCGTTTTTCAGATGTTTATGAACCTTTTAGAAGTGGAACAAACCAAATATTGGAAAATTACTAAAATAACAAAGAAAATATTTTTTTTTATTCAATGTGAAAATAAACATCAATCCCAATCAGCATATTTGCAGAATGGACAGAAGAATATTTGAACTAACATAGCTATCATCAGAATAAAATTGATAACAATTGTGAGCAGCGAACATAACAACCATTTATGTTCACCTGGAAGCAAATACTCAAGAACAAAAAAGGTCAATGTTAAATCTATGATTTCAAAGAGTGAAACATTATTTTAAATGATATATAATTCAACATCATAAACTTTGCTAAAATTATCCACATCCCCAAAGAAAGCACACACAAAGTAAACAGTATCTGTTTAAGGACAACAGACATATTTAAATGACACTTTTAAGGACAAGAAAAATAGTGAGAAAGAAAAGGGGAAAAAAGCAAAGTTCATACTTATAATATCTCCTCCTTCAACTGGTACAACATTTAGAGAGAAGATGCTAAAGTCAGTTGCTAATTGCACAGTATCAAACTCCAGTCCTTTGGCTTTGTGTGCTGTGGTTAAGACAATATCTGAAAAGAAAGTAAAATGTAAGGAAATTTAGGACACATCCAACATTAATCTTGATCCATATCTCTTAAGATATACTGCTTGTAACATTTTCAGTTTGACCTCTGCTGACCTTTGATCGCCACCAAAAACAACAGGGATCTCGTTCTGTTGATCCAGATATGAGACAATATTCTAGGATGGATTCAAACGGGATTTGCATTTGTTTTTCCCTGTAGTATACACCTTCATTTAAAGCTCTTAAGGTTACTGTTTAGCAATCAATTGAATAACATTGACACAAGCCATCAATTGGAGGACTTATGAGAGGTTTCCCTCAATCAAGAACTTTGTTCAGAATAATCCACTTTGAGACTTAGTATTCAAATGATTAACCAAGCTTACTTGACACTGTCTGTTTCAAGTTTTGTGACTTCCCTGATCTTTGACCTTACATCGATATTAAAGACAGATGGCTTTGGAAATATTCTTACTCGCAGACTGGAGATTGTTCACTGTTTCTTTCTTGATTTTCTCGATAAGTTCTGGAAGACGATGATTGAAGACTCTCACGATTTGTATCAATCCTTGAAGTTCCACATCGTCTGCATTACGAGCATAGACTTCCAGATTCGAGAAGGACTGCATCTTTCTGTAGAGGTCATTCCGGATGCTACGGGCTGATAGGAACGAGACAAATCCTTCCATTCAATGTTCTTTATGTACATATGGTTATTTCATGATTTTAGGGGATATTTAGGAAGAAGATCAAGTGCAGTCATTTTATATAAATCTATTCATTTGAAGATATGGACATTAATTGATCGGTAGCAAGAAAAGTTTATAAAATTGCTTGTCTCCTGACAAAACAGGAAATAGTTACAGTTATAGATATATTCTCTCTATAACCTGTAGGATAGAGTTTGACTATAACCTGTAGGATAGAGTTTGACAATAACCTGTAGGATACAGTGTTACTATAACCTGTAGGATACATATAGATTTACTATATATATGGGATACATAAAGTTTTACTATAACCTGTAGGATACATATAGATTTACTATATATATGGGATACATAAAGTTTTACTATAACCTGTAGGATAAAACTTGACTATAACCTGTAGGATTCATATAATTTTACTATAACCTGTAGGATAGTTTTACCAAAACCTGTAAGATATACTATTTATATAACCTTTAGGATCAAGTTTTATTATAACCTGTAGGATACATATAGTTTAACTATAATGTGTGGGATATATCATTAATATAACCTGTAGGAAACAGTTTTACTATAACCTGTAGGATACAGTTTTATTATAACCTGTAGGATACATATAGTTTAACTATAATGTGTAAGATATATCATTAAATATAACCTGTAGGAAACAGTTTTATTATAACCTGTAGGAAACAGTTTTACTATAACCTGTAGGATATAGTTTTAGTTTACTTTGGAAACAAGATAAAGCTTTACTTCATATCATGCCTCTAAAAGTGAGATCATCAAATAGAGAACTGAATTCCATAAGTTGTCTATTACTTACTGGAGCCAGTGCTCAGCTTGTAGAGATCCATTAATTTATCAAAGTTGAAACCCTGAAGGAGATGAAAGCAGGAAATAAAAAGGAAAGTTTGTCAAGAAGATGAAAATATTAGAGGCTAAATGGAGATGAGAAAATTACATGTGTATTAATTATCAATATTTGCAGCAGCTTCTGTTGGTTAGTTCCTCTGCCATGGACAGCCCTGAGAAACAGTGGCAAATAGGCTGTTGTGTGTTTTTCAAGTTTTTGCATAATGCCCATAGAAGAAGCCTTAACCCAAATTTGTGGAGACCAGCCCTGGCACGTTATAGTGCCCTCTTCAGAGCGTCTTTGGATGCAATGGATCGACCATTCTTACAGAGCTTCTTTTCACAACATGATGGGAGCAGATGCTCTTTGCAAATTCTGGTAAAGAAGAATGAGTTTCCTACATCAGAATACAAGAAGAATCCATCTTAATTCAGTTCAGTTCAGTTAATATATTTCGCATATACATAGACATACAAAACAGTGCAGTAATGGTATATACAGGATACTAGAAAAAACAAAATGTTTATCAAAGCTAGTAACTCTAAAGAAAAAGATAGAAAATAACAGAACAAAGTAAGAAAGAAAAACAAAATGTACAAAACAAAATTGACAATAATATCAATCACGGTACTTGGAAGTTAGATAACTCTTTAGTTTATACTTAAATGAAGCAAATGATTTTGAATGTCTAATACCAGTTGGGAGATTATTCCATATTTTATAACAGTAATTGTTTAATATTGTAAGATATCTTCAAGTAAACTCTGAAGAATGTTTGGCTAGAATGGGATTCAAACCAGTGACCACAGGATTAAAAATTGTTTATTTTCTAAAATATTCAATAAAGTCATAAGCTGTTTAAAAAGTTCCCAAGAATCACTGTTTTTTGTCTTGGTATTACTCAAAACTATAAAATTTGCCTGATTTCACTACCCAGCAGCTTCATTGTAGTAAATAATATGGTGTCTCCTTTAAAGCAATGCTATTAGCTTGTGACTAAAACTGCGTAACAAATCACTTGGAAAATTGTTTTGCATGTGTGACCTAAACGTGACCTGTTCAGAAAACAGTCGTTGTGTGTGCTTGTCAGTAAAGTCAAAAGCTGTTTTAAGATTTCATAAGAATCACTGTATTGTTTTGTTGGTATTACTCAAAACCATCAAAAATATTGCCCTATTTCACTACCCAGCAGATTCAATCTAGTAACTAAGATGGTGTCTCTGTTAAAACAATGCAATAAGCTTGTCTCTAAATTAGTGGGCAGTGCTAGGCTGGCTTACAAAAAATACCCAAATTCTCAAAGTTGGAAAGTACTAGGCATAAATACACCTAAATCTTCAAAATATCTACTGTTTGTATATTTTGGAGAACAGGCAGGAAAGTAGCATAAAGAAGTAAACAACAGACAAGACTCATGGATACACTTACTCCTGTAAAGGCAAGTCTACGATGGGAATGATTTTCCATGGTGGTGAGCCGGACAGCCTCCTTGAAGATTGTTGTGTTTCCTCTACAAACGATGGCCTTCTGGCCGACCTGCTGCCCGCACAGAGAACCTAGATAGAAACAAGAAGGAAGGAAAGTATCTGAGATCACTGATAGGTGTTAAGAATATTTCTTTGCAAAAACAGACATCTTTACTGAACATGAGGATTATAAGAGTTTTAAATAAGAAATGCAATTCTAAAGCTGTATGTAAATTCAGCATTGCAAGGTCACTAGCATGAAAGGTCACAAGGTCACTAGCATGGAAAGTCACTAGATGGAGGGTCACAAGGTCACTAGCATGGGAGATCACAAGGTCACTAGCATGGAAGGTCACTAGCATGGAAGGTCACAAGGTCACTAGCATGGAAGGTCACAAGGTCACTAGCATGGAAGATCACTAGATGGAAGGTCACAAGGTCACTAGCATGGGGGTCACTAGAATGGAAGGTCACTAGCATGGAAGGTCACAAGCATTGTTGCAAATATATGTGTTTATAGTGTCCTTCATATGATATGTGCCGCACATTTATGAATTCATACTTTCTGTATAACTTACATATGAGAAATAAGCATTGCAATATATCAACCCTCTATATTTGTTATTACTTGTAAGCATTTCATTTTACAAACATGCAACTGATGGCAATGTTCCTCCTCGCAAACATATACTTAAGGTACGTTAATTGTGCATTGGGACTCATACAATTTTCTCTGTAATGGATGAAAGCTACTCAAAACCATTTTAACCTGTATCTGCAAATTAACAATAGCATCATCTTAGTACTTTTGCACTTGTTAGATGTCATGAGCAATGTTTAGAATAAATGTAATGTAGAACCATGATCTCCTTACCATCTTCCTCTGTACCAACTATGGTCTGATCTGTCATGTTTTTGAATACATCCAATATGCAGTTGGCCATGTAAGCTATCTCCGAACCAAATCTGAAGGACTGATCAAACGAGATTACATTTACTTTCAAAAGCTGATTCAGATTTGTTGCAAATACTACAAATTCAACAAATTCAACTTGCAACCAAACAGGTTCTCTGAAATGACTAAGGCAAGGCTCAGAAAAAAGCAATATGAATGACTTATTCTTGCACAAACATGATGCTCTTTAGGAGGTAATTAGCCTAGCCAGCTAATGATGACAACAACTTAATTCCACATATCTAAAACTTGAAGAACTGAAAGTTTACAGTCTTGTATATCACAATAAAGGTCCTCTCGCACAATCAACCATTGGCACCCTCCTGTCACTGGCTACTTGTCAGACACTGGCCACACCCACACGCCACAGTGCGCACAATTCAAACTCACCCGCAATGTTGTAAAGTGCACCACGTCTACACATCCCTGGGGCATATCCTATAGAGTGTAGTCACAATCCTGGATACACACTATGTTTGATACAATTTACTACACTGGTTCTCATTTAGACACCTGCGTGAAGTACGATAATATCCTCAATAGCTAATAGACTGAATCTGACAGGATTTGAAACTGCAATCCTTAGATCCAAGACCATTGCCTAACAACCACTTGACCACAACACACTTGACCGCAACACACGTGACCACATCACAAGATCATTGCCTTATAACTACAACACACTTGATCACATTGCAACTGACCACATCACAAGGTTATTGCCTAATAACCACTTGACCACAACACACTTGACCGCAACACATGTGACCACATCACAAGCTCATTGCCTCATAACTACAACACACTTGATCACATTGCAACTGACTACATCACAAGGTTATTGCCTAATAACCACTTGACCACAACACACTTGACCGCAACACACGTGACCACATCACAAGCTCATTGCCTTATAACTACAACACACTTGATCACATTGCAACTGACCACATCACAAGGTTATTGCCTAATAACAATCCTAACAACAACACAGTTGGCCACAGTGCTCTCTTATGTTGAGAGTAAGCTAAACTAGGTGTTTTTATTCTAACTTTGAAAAGTAGCATAACCTAAAATGGTTCTACACACTTGATGTGACAATACTAAAGCTATCTTTTTAAGAATAGTGTGCATGGCAGGATATTTTACCAGACACATACAATCCGCAACTTTAACTTATCAAGAATTTGGGTATTACTTCAAAGTATACAAAAAAAGTCTTACAGAAACTTTTGTACTATTCACATATAGAGAGTGGTTCCACTGTTACCAGCATGAATACAAAGGCCATACTGGCTATGAGGAGGTATCTTATCATCAATGGCTCATACCTGTGTAAGATGATAAACTGTGTCAGCTTGGATGTTATCCATGGCATTCCTTGCTCCTCTAAAGCTGTAGATCTGTTGATGAGGGTCACCTACCAATATCTTTGGAATTGGCTGGTTTAGAAGAACATCCTGCTGAGCTGGAGAATGATAAATTGGAAAATTGGATGATTACTTCAAATCCTCACATCACAGTAATTGCACTTTTTTTCTTTATTCTGATCAGGCAACAATAAACCAGGAGGTAGCTAAGACTAAAGCCTTATGACCTGCGACCTCTGTAGACAGTGGGTTTTGAAAATGGTAGCCTAACACCACACTAAGTCAATGAGAAATCTAGCTTAGCCTAACCATCTGTTTATTCGCTGAAATTGTGACGCAGTTATAAGATATCCATGGAATACTTTCATTATTGCGTTCGACCACATGGTTGCCTAACACCACACTTAGTCAATGGGGTAATCTAGCCTAGCCATCTGTTTATTAGCTGAAATTGTGACGCACTGCATCTGTCTGTCTGTCCGCACTGCTTTCATTCACTTTACTCAGCAAGATAGGAAATTGTGTTTGGCAACTGGAACCTAAACCATAAGCTATATAAGTATATAAATATACAAAAATAGTAACTACAAAATATTATTCCATACAACAACAATCATGATAAATTAATCTATGATATGTTACACTGGCCACCTGGCATAGGTTCCAGAATACAATTAAGAATGTTTTGATGACCTAGTTGAAATGTAGAAAAAGAATAGACTCTCCATCGAAGCAAAGCATTTTTCAATACAAGATAATGTGAAAGTAAGCATGAAGGCAAAGAAATTCCTGGCTGTGACATCATCGCAGCAAAAGCTGTCATTTTACATGAATAATGAATGATGCCCATTTAACAGCTCAAATTTCTGGTTTGTATGTTTCCAGAATTATCATTTACTGCTTTCATTTACTGGTAAATATTACATCTTTAAAACTCTTTTCCTTTGAGATCTTTTCTTACCAGGAGTGAGATCCTGGGCTTCATCGATGAGCAGACACTGTACATCAGAGATGATCGGTTTACTTAACTGATAAACTTTTAAGTAACCTGTACAGACGAAGACAGAAGATAGAGAGACAGTTATTAATAGATGGCAGCAAATAGACCATCAAAGTTTAACTATTCAGCAACTGGCTACAATTTCACATCTTAATGTTGACATCATTAAAATTTTGAAAGTCCCAAAAGATTTTATTCAAATGACTATAAAAGCAAACTGTGCAATTATTTAGTAAGTTAGCTTCAACACAAATAACTACCAGCCTGATTCTTGTAGGCAAAACAATACTAGTCCTTTGTAAACATGCCATGAACATGCTGTTAGCTCAAGCTTAGTTGATATTTATATTTTATAATTCTGAATACAGAGAATGTTGCCAACTGTCATACTGCTGCCATGATATTGCTTTAAGCTATTATCAAAGAATAATTTATCCATCATCGCCTTCCTAAAATGCTATCCAAAATGGGCAAACTGCTATACAAGTACAAAGATATCTGTAGCAGTTTTTGTAAACAGGAACCATAGCATTTTATAGGAGACAAACAACAACGCCC
Organism: Apostichopus parvimensis; assembly: GCA_000934455.1. Taxonomy (NCBI): domain Eukaryota; kingdom Metazoa; phylum Echinodermata; class Holothuroidea; order Aspidochirotida; family Stichopodidae; genus Apostichopus; species Apostichopus parvimensis. Next base: position 10,270 of record KN895328.1, read on the forward strand.
TCAAAATAGTTCTCTGTATTATGATGACCATTTGATAGTTCCAAGTCTTACACGCTCTAATAACATTCAAGATTTTCAATCTGAGCAGCTGATGCAGATCACTTACCATCATGAGTAATCTGGGCTTCTCTGTCTTCTTCATCAATCATCCTCCCCCAAAGATACTCTGCGTCCTTCAGAATCGCCTGTAAACAGAATTTTGATTTAAAAAATGATTAAAATGATTGAACTAACAAATGAAACAATTGTTTAATTTTGTATATTAATGATGTTCCTCATGTGGATATGGTTGCACTCATTGAATGTGTTTATATCACCAATGGAACACACTCTTCTCAAAACTTCAAGCATCTGCAATCTCATGCGATGAATGATAGCATATGTTATATGTATCTTCAAGCATATTTGACTTAATATCAGAGAAATTATACTGCAAATGTTTAATTTAGTCACTGGAAACAAATAAGCCACTGCATACAATATAAGGACCTTTTTACCAGAGTTATTATACCAATCTCTAGCATAACCCCCCCCCCCACCCCTCCCCACATAAGGTGTCATTTGATCCAATCAGGATCAAATGAAACATCATATATGTTTATACACAATATACTTACTACCTTACGTAAAAGGATTCACATTTAATCCAGGGACCCTCTTAGCTACTAATTTCAAAAAGAGCTTTATATGTTAAACTCTCAACTATCTGGTATAATGTCTGTAACAATTAAGACAATTAAATCCATAGATGTGCAATTTCTAAACCCTAGACTTGACATAAATTAATCCTGATATGTTCTATATCTGTAAAAAAAGGAGTTTACATTTGGCCAAGAGACTCTCTAAACTACAAATTATATTTTAAGTTGACTCTGCACCACAGCCTCTGCTTTAAATCTGTGACATAAGGGCAGCTTGTTTTTACCTGTGTAAAGAATGTGGGGAAAATCTGTTTTTCTTAGGGGAGGGGGGGGGGAAGGGAGTGCCATTTGGTTTTAGTGTTACCTTTAGTACACAATCTTTTAGGTAACCTATATGTTACCTATATGTAACCTATATATATTTGGAATTTTGAAGTGTTGTTGTTGTAAAAGAATAAGATACCTACTCATAACAAACTTTGTAATAACGTTAAACAGTATTTTTTACTTTTTTATCTTGTTTCACTTGGATTTCACTCTCCCAAGTTTGTCCCTAATCTCCCTATTTTGGGGGAATAGACAAGTGAACCGAAGGTCATTCCACTCTACCTTTAAATTTACTTCATCTAGAATATTAAAATGAGGTCTGTCACTAAACTAAACCTCTGAAATAACACTCTTTTCTACATAACTGATGAGGAACCATACCATTCTGTCGTGATGCATCAACACTGCTCTAGGGGAGCCTGCAGTACTATATGTCTCTGGTACGTGTCTTGTTGTAATGAAGTCGTCTGCTGATGACACATAACTCTTGATGGTGTTGCCGACGAGTCTCGCGTACAACGCCCAATGCAGCTTTGACCTCTGACCCTCGGGTCTCTCTGGAAGAAGATCCTTGATGGTGTATGGTTTCAGGTCAAAGGTCAACTTATGACCATACCTGGAAGAATTAATTACAACATATGAAAAGCAGACCAAACTTGAGAGACTTGATGGATGACCGTGACACTTACATGGATATTTATTTGATATTTACTATTATTAGTTACAATACCTACTAAACTGCATATTTCCTTGGGTTGATAACTTCTGTACATATAACCAACCCTATACTCTATGGCCCTGGTATTCAAAGTGGGAGTCGCAACCCTTTTTAGGGCCAGCCAAAAATCGAGAGAAAGACAATTTTGGTGATATTGTGCAAAGAAATGTGGAAATATGTTGAAAAGTAAATTACTTCAAAAGTCTTAAAAATTTAACCCCATTTTGCAACTAAGCAGCCAAAATCATATAAAACTTTCCAAAAGGGGATGGGGATACCTCCTCCCTATAGACACCTTCACAAAGCCACAACAACCCCCACTGGAGGTCCACCAAGATGATGAAGGTCCAAAGATGGGTCCCCAAGTGAAAACATTTGAATTCCAAGGCCCAAAGACACCCAACTAGACCTTCCAAATGAATGTAAACTACCAAATAAATACCAATGCTAGTCAATCGTGACAAATGTTGCTGCCAAGAAACTTTGTCGTCCCAGCACTAGTCTCATACCAAAAGCAAATTGGGAGGGCAAAAAAATGTCTAAATTTTGAGGTTTATGTTCATAATTAGACACAAAACTTGAGACATGAAGCTAAAAGGTGCATTGATTTATGCACTTTAGTTCTAAACAGTATTTGACAATTACCAAACCCATTGCAGAAAGTTGCTTTCAATTGAGTTGCTTTCAATTTGGACATGACACAGTTACATTTGTACATGTCAGATTTGTGCACAGTTAGTTGTACATGACACTAGTTAAATATTACCTATGCTTAACCTTCTCAAAGGCGAGTGAATGAGTTGTTCGACATTCTGTGTTTCCCGGAAATGTTCTGGATGCCTCCACCTGTACTGTCCTAAATTAAAACAAACAGCAAGAAGAGAAAATGCTTTGGCTTTGGTAAATGGGTCAATCACATTTGATGGGCAATTTGAGTCAAGTGGAGGTGCTATAGCAGTTTAGGGTGTTCTGGTTGACATTTGTCAGTGGACTGCTGAGTGGTTTTAAGTCTTTAATGATGGTTTTTAGTACTGAAGAACTGAACAAGGTTCAAAATATTCCTGACAATTTATAATATAATATATTCATAAATAAGGTACATAGTAGACAGATGCATGCATTCATTCTTTTCTTACAGTTTACCAATATGTTCTCATCCACCGCTATTTGTATGGTACTTGCAATGTCTAGCAATACTTGGTTCCAGGGTGTGACCACCCCCCACCCCCCCCCTCATCCCACTATGAAAAAGGTGGCATCTATCATTGGAGGCGACTGTCTTCCCCTACACATATAGCGAAATGATGGTACACTAAATTTGACTACCGGTACTTACTTGTTGAAAGCCACATACAACAAATGAAGATATCGGTTGGCCTCTGCAAATTTGATGAGAGTAGTTGTCTTCCCAGTGCCTACAAAATATATATCCATGGAAAAGTAGTTACATGTCTGTTACGGTACCCACACAGGTCATCCTACGCGCAAATCTTAAAGAGTTTTACTCAGATTTTATGAATGTCTAAGTTGGGATATGGGACATTTCTTTGGGGAGTTCTTGCTGTAGTCTAAAGTTACTAGTACATTGTATTAAAGGTGCTTAAATTCTAGCAGACGTTTGATTTCTTGTTTAAAATTCAAGTAATCATGCAAAGAAGATTTTTTTCCCTGTTTACTACTGCAAGAACACAATGACATATTTAATGCACATATATTATGACTAGACAAAACAATGAGTAATATGTAAACATTTATCATAATTAACATAAGGCTTTTCAGTACCTGCAAAGGCGATCACCTTTACCACTTCATCACTCCGGTTTATACCTATTCGATGGTTAACAATACGAAGCTGCTCTTGAGTAAGAGGAAACTTTGATTTCCTGAAAGATACAGAACACTTGAGGTAACTAAAAGTGATTGTGGGGAGTGCAGAGGAGCTGGGTAGAGGGCGGGGGGGAGGGGGTGGGGGATAGTGGAAGGGTTGAGCAGATGTGTAGAGGGATGGAAGTCATAATCTCAGAGATAAAGGCTAGTGTACAGATCGCACTGAAAACTATACTGGTCTGCATGGAAGTGCTAATTTTGGTTTGTTTTGGAAATTAAACAGAGGTGATGATTATGGATTTATCAACATTGGCAAACATACTGAAGACAATACTGCTGCAGAAAACATCAACAAGAATGAATAAGAAGCCTGTTGTAACAGTATCACACATCGACCACATGACATGTTCCACTTAATGCATCACCAAACATGGAATTGCTTCAGTGACTGAATTTCATTTTATAGACTGGGTAGACATAGTGTTCTTGAAGGTTAATACTGGTTTATTAAGAACTGATAAAATCTTTATGCAGTTCTGCAAATTCATTTCAGGTCAGGATATTTCTAGTAGATATTATCAACAATACTGATATTTTCACTACATAGTCCAGTGAGCATGTTTACTCAACCAGACCCACTAGAGGTGTAGAATAATAATTTTATTACCAGTAAATTGAAAAGGTTTCATATCCTCCATAATCCAATCAAAATTAACTCACAAACTATTACTGAACCTTACTATTTTCACCGTTAACATTGAAAATATGTATTCACCTTTGTTCCTTCCTTCCTTCTTTCCCTCCCCCACCCCCTCCCCCAACCTCAAGAATAAAACATATATATTAAAAGAGCAATTGTTTGAGTTGACATACAATGAATTTATGAACTTAACAATTTTCATGGTTAACATTGACAAATTGTATTCCGTCCTTCCTTCATTCCCCTCTCCCACCCCTTCCAGCACCCTGAAGAAAAACATATAAAGAGAGCAATTGTTTGAGTTGACATACCCTGCTAATGCCTTCTTCCACTGAACATCTGGTGTGCTGTCTATGACTTGAACAGAGGAAGGTCTGACATCGTTTTCAAACAGGAATAAAGCGTAAAAAACACGGAAATGTAACCTAAAGGAATAAGGATAAAATCAAAATAGGTTGTTGAATCTCTTTGAGGCACATGTCTGCCTGGAATAGATAATTAGATAACACCAAACACTCCTTACAACCTCAAGCAGTATTCATTCTCAGTATTAAGTGGTTCACGAATAAAAATCGTGAAAACAGAGAACAAAGACACCGTCCATTAGAAATAAAAAATTTCCTAACGAAGCTGTAGCTCTAAGAATGTGATAAGACAATTGATTATCATCCATTTTTTAAGACATTGTTTCCTGTTGG
>JXUT01139243.1:0-11242 GCA_000934455.1 Apostichopus parvimensis
TCCTTACAGTTTTACTTTCCTGAAGGCAAAGTTGTCTTAAGGTCAGGAAGAAAGTAGGTGGCCATCCCTAAAGTTATTTCATCTACTGCAATAACATCATAGAATTGAAGCAACCATGTCTCCTATTCAGTCCATCAAGACTAATTTTATATGTATTCTTAAATCGTCCAACTGACTGTGACTGTTAACAACGATTAAAGTACTAAACTCTCATTCACCAAACCAACATATTGGGATGTGGTCTGAGAAGAAGAAAAAATTTAATCCTTTGAATTCTGAGTTTTGGTTTGACCTCAGATGACCTTACATACTTCTTTCTAAACCATGTGAACTCTCTGAAAATCTACCATGATAGGTATTCTTTGAAAGAACCATAAACATGTGACCTTTAATTCTCGACTTAACTTTTCCTGCATCTCTTTATAGTCAATCAACCAACTTTCAAGAAAAAGAAGTGTAGCAACCTACAAAATTTGCTGATCATCAGCTATATATCTATTTTGTAATTATTCAAAGTTACCTACGATGACTTTTGACCCCTAACCATGTAAAGTGTGTCAGTGCAGCCCTGCAGCTAACTGCAGTCATCAACCTCAAATGACCTCTCACCTACTTCAAACTTTTAATTGAATGTCTTTCAACTACACACAAAGTCTATGACACACAGACAGAAAGCCATGACCATATGCCCTCTCCCATCAGACATTCTACTTATAATAGATGTTTCCTGATGCAAGAGATCACATTCAATACTTCTCAACAGATTGGCCTCCAATCTGCAAAATATCCTAGGTAAAATACTCTGTAAAGCTGCCACCACATATACTACAATGCCAAGGTGTCTGTCACACCTCTTAACAAAACTATATACCACCTTGTAATTAACCATGGAGATTAAAAGATGAATTACCATATTGACATCTAGGTCCCTGGAAGCCAGGTGGACATCTGCACATTTGTGAGTAGCCCCCATTACAAGATCCTCCATTGAAACAGACTCCAACACTGCAAGTTGCTGAAAGACATAACAGAAAATGAAATTATAAATATGTGTTCATATTAAAATGAATGCTAATGTTAGTTTGTACACTGGCATAGTGCTCTTTGCAAAACACCAGTAGCTGACCAATTACAAACCAGGGAGCTGCTATATTAACTACATCCAATATGATTTAAATCACTTGCTTTGACTTAATTGCCTCTTTCTAACTTATGCATCAAAACAAAATCCAATATACAAGAGAGGAGGCGTTAGATAGATCACGGAAAGTAAGAAAGGCTCTTGCACTAGGAATAAAATGGCATAAAACAACTAAAAAGAAATTTATTTTTTTAAATAAAAAAAAGACAACAACAGCAACACAATGTCCATTTCAAGTACAGGGAAAGCATGTATGTATTTGTTGTTGAGAGTTGTAGATGAAATGTCGATTTTAGGAGAGATTTGTCTTTTATTAACTAAGGCAATCCGGAACCAATGGGTCACAATAACCCAATGTTTAGGTTGCAAAGGATTTCCAGGGAGGGGGCTGGAAGCCTGGGATGATCGCTAGGTCGCGGCCTACGAATGTTCACGACCACTGATTTAGCATAGGCTCTGATATAACACAAAAATCAAGTTACTATTTTTTTCACTATTTACAATGTTGCTTATTATCGATATTTTAATAGTCATCAACAAATTTGATATCCCAACCACGCTTTAAACTGTTCTGAGTACAGCCTATTCTTTGCAAAGTCTTAACTAAAAATCAAAACTAATGTGTAAAATGATGCAATTGAGGTCAGTAAAAGTGACTCCATAGTTTTCCCCTTTTGGAAACCTAAAATGTTTGGGTGATAAAGTTAACTTCACTTGGTGTGCTGAATATGGTTTCTATTTTAAACTACTCTTAGAAACATCACCCAACTTTACCCCTCCTCCTTGCAGAGAATGTATATACCAAGGGAGAAAGAATGATCCTGTTTCAAAACTAGTCATTTAAGGAGAGCATCTGAAAAGGAGAGATTGTTGCCACTCACAGATGAAGCTTTCAATCACCCAAACCCTTTTGTTTATCTAGTGGATTAGATTTCTATTAAAATGAAGACAATGCAAATACTAACAGTGAGGCTTAAAGTCTTTGTCATCTCGGCCTCTCGTGGACCATTGAGATGGTCTATCAACTGTTTGCTGAAAACATACTTGTCAGTTCCTACGGTCCGTGACAGCAACCAAAAGATCAGATCAACTACCATGGAGAGATTATGTATATTACCTAAAGAGATCCTTGACCCGTATACACAATCAACATGGCCGATGATTTCTGGGATAAAGCTTTAACTACATCAATCTTGAATTGCTGAATGGGACATATTTCTCATAGTCTTTAACTCCTAATCACTTTTAGCATAGTACATCGTAGCACGGTACATAAAGTGACTTTCTAAGGCACAGAATTTATGGAAGAAAATAAGAGAATGACTGGACAATAAATAGTGAGCTGTTAAATTGTTAACTAATATAAAGTTTCTTCATACTTCACAGTAGCTAGGGCATATAAGAGTCTACAATTTACAAGGTATAATACCAATTAAGCTGCTCTAAAATGACCACCACAATTTGCGATAGATAGAAAAGAAACCACTTTTGATCTTTTACTATATAGGGTATCTGATGAGTGAATATTTTAACTTCCCTCTGATCTGACCATTATATGGCCTGATAAGTATATATACCAGTAGGCTAGAATAATATGACAAATGTGACCTGAAGAATGTTACACAATATTAATAGGATTCTGTATGGATCTGACAAATGTTAAACACTACACTAGAAGGAATTAGGAAAATGTGATTGGAGATTTTATGACGATCCGAAAATATAACAAAGTGCCAGGAATTTAATAACACTGATTGATACTTTGTGTAGTAGAATGAGAAGGAGGATCATTGACTGGTCATAGTGAGGTAATACAGGGCTAAAAGGTGACCAGTTCACCCTAGGCATGGTACAGTGAGAGTGCTTAGGTTGTGAGGAGAGAGGTAAGCATGGAAACAAAGTAAATATATGAAACAATAGAATAGTGGAGGTCTTACAAATGTCATCTGCCGATAAGACACATGGTCCTAACAACTGTTAAACAGGTCTGCTAGGCTAAGTCCACTTACAAGTACAGTTTTTCCAGTTTCCAACTTGATGCTAAGAACTATACACTACTTAAATACCTTTATATTCAAATACAAGCTCCATGACTACAGTAAATCCAATCTAAAGATAGCTTGCATTCCAGATAAAGTCCTACATACACATGTGTTTCCTATCATGTTTGGAAACAACACTCAACAATACTTCATGATCTAGTAATTTATGTTCTTTTGCAATACTTAACATTGTGCTCTGAATAACAACCTAAATATTGATATAAATATGGGACTGTTTGCCCCGCTAACTGTGCTGCCGGTAAGAAAGAATGTCTTAAAATATAGGAAATCAATCTTCACAGTTGTTGACACTGATAATGATCTTCCTTTCTGGGATATTTAAAGGTATAAATTGATCTCTGAAATAAATTTATCATCCCCTCAAGTGCTGCATACCATCACCTACTAAAAAATGGCCATGTTCGATATTTCACAAAGACGCTGATTGTTCACGGAAAAAAACAGGATATGGGTAGCGGAGCAGCGAGTGTTTTGTTAAATCTTATCTCGAGAGGTGTGATAATAGCTGTAAAACTGTTAATTAAGTCTATAATCTCTAGACAAGAATTCCATTCAACTCTTTCCTTTGCAATGGGACCGATAGATACTATGAATATTGTTTAACAAGTGTCTCTTCTCAAAATAAAATAAAACTGTTAGCAAACTGCTTATCCACTGAAAAGCCTGTGCAGGAGAATGTGTAAAAGTAAGTTGGCTTGACGTTTCGATCCTAGCAGGATCTTCTTCAAAGGCTAAATGACAAGTAACAGTAACAGAAGTCTGTATTCTGTGCGTGTTTTTGTCCCTTCTGTTACTGTTACTTGTCATTTAGCTTTTGAAGAAGATCCTGCTAGGATCGAAACGTCAGGCCAACTTACTTTTACACACAAGTGTCTCTTCTAATAGAAGAGACACTGCATTGGTATATTGTATGTCATTCAGCAAAATGTTTATTCATATCATATCAATTCCATCCTACATAAGACCAAAACACAGATCCCATCCAATGGTTACTTGCCCATACGAGGAATTTTAAACCATCAATGTGGTACCATCCGATACCTGGAGACAACTCATTACTGCCATACAGTGCAGTCATGAATCATCATTTCTATCATGTTTTACCTCACCTTAGTAGTTTGCAATTTAGTAGGCTGAGACATAATAATATATTGACCTTTGTAGAGGATGCTGAATAGTACTAAAGATTTATTAACCAACATATTCCCTTCTCTTCAGGGTAACAAAAACAGTGCAGTTGCCAAACCTGTAGAGCTAAGAATCATTTCAGTTCTAAGGTATTTTTACTATTTTAACAAGTGAAGGTTAAAGAAGCAGTGATTGTTTGAATTAATTAATTATTTAACAGCTCTACTCAACCACACAGCTTATCATATTGCATTTTAAAAGCACCTTGAAAATATTCAATTAAATTGTACTTGTACTCTTCTAAGTTGACAACTTCTAATAAAGAAGTACATTTTTAAAGCCCTGAATCAACAAACAGATTGGCCATAGATACCAAATATTGGTACAACATGCTGTGTTTATAATGCATGAGTAATGGGTTAATATCTTCACCTGCATCTTTTCAGTGTTTTTCAATGATCTCTCCATAATTTACCTGCTGCCTTTCACCAGCAGCAGTTCTCTCGCACCCACTTGACGAGTTTCATTTCACATTCAGGCAGCACCATATTTAGATGAATACAGACTCGACTATAGGGGGTGCACCCTGAGGTGACAGGTCACCTGCTACTTCAGTTAAGTACCCAACTGGAGGAAACATACACAAATATATGTCATGGGATGCCTATGACGGATGACAAGAAACATTGCAAAACCAAAGATTTTTTTTTAAGCGGTTAAGCTTCGCTCTCTTGCCCCATATGGAACACGAAAATGGCAAACTTATTTCGTTGTCTAAACTAAGTTTGTTGTTGTCTAACCTAAGTTTCCCTCATATTCTCCCAGTGAAGCTGATAGATAATCCCTCATATTCTTACAGTGAAGCTGATTGATAATCCCTCATAGTCTTACAGTGAAGCTGATGGATAATCCCTCATATTCTTACTGTCAAGCTGATTGGTTATCCCTCATATTCTTAGGCACAGCTGATTGATAATCCCTGATAATCTTACAGTGAATCTGATTGATAATCCCTTATATTCCTACAGTGAAGCTGATTGATATTCCCTCATAGTCTTAGTGAAGCTGATTGATAATCCCTCATATTCTTACTGTCCAGCTGATTGATAATCCCTCATATTCTTACAGTGAAGCTGATTGATAATCCCTAATATTCTTTGTACAGTGAAACTGATTGATAATCCCTCATATTCTGTGAAGCTGATTGGTTATCCCTCATATTCTTACTGTCCAGCTGATTGATAATCCCTCATATTCTTACAGTGAAGCTGATTGATAATCCCTAATATTCTTTGTACAGTGAAACTGATTGATAATCCCTCATATTCTTACAGTGAAGATGATTGATAATCCCTCATATTCTTACAGTGAAGTTGATTGATAATCCCGAATATTCTGTCAAGCTGATTGATAATCCCTCATATTCTTTCACCGCAGCTGATTGATAATCCCTCATATTCTAACAGTGAAGCTGATTGATAATCCCTCATTATCTTACTGTGGAGCTGATTGATAATCCCTCATATTCTTACAGTGAAGCTGATGGATTATCCCTCATATTCTTACAGTGAAGCTGATTGATAATCCCTCATATTCTAACAGTGAAGCTGATTGATAATCCCTCATTATCTTACTGTGAAGCATAATCCCTCATATTCTTACAGTGAAGCTGATGGATTATCCCTCATATTCTTACAGTGAAGCTGATTGATAATCCCTCATTATCTTACTGTGAAGTTGATTGATAATCCCTCATATTTTTACATTGAAACTGATTGGGATATAAAGTACAGGTGGGGTAGACACTAGACAGAATCAGAAACTAACAAGTTGCACTACAATTGGAATATGCCCACACAACTCTTGATAATAGATACTGGGATTCCATTGTTGATCTAGGGACAAAGGGGTATCAGGGAGCGCCTGAATGGACCAGCAGGAGGGAGCGCTACCTACCAACCACACACACAGATCTAACAATGAGGTCTTTGTGGTTGCTATCACTGCAGCATATCAGTGACAATTTAAGAATTTTGTACCTAAATAGCAAAGATAACATCATGATTGTCAAGATTGATGAATGGGGTCTCCTTTCACTTAAAGCAGCATTTTGCGTCCTTTTCTATGATATTTCTCAACCGCACTGACTCCACTATGCCATAACGACATACATAACTGGCTTATCTATTTAAATCTTACTTCAAATGGTGGCATAAAAGTCGAAAAATTTGCAACTTTCAACTTTATTTTTCTCCAAGATATTTTCCGTTGGGATCCCAATAAACCTCGCCCATCATATGAATATTTAAACACTACGAACGTCATTGACCAATACGTAATACAACACCAAGCTTGATTTGTGTACAGTCTATACGGCAGTTGTACCAGGGAGTTCCATAACAACTCCCTGGTTATACCAACGCAAAGTCTTGAATCTATTTTTAGCAACGGCTCATGATTAAACCTGCATCTCTGATTGGTTGAATTCAAACTAGTGGGTTTGGGGAACTGTATGCGATTAATTTTAAATGTGGAATTTTGTCGTGGACACCTTTCTCATTATCTGCAAATATCCTTAATTACTCGCCAATTAACGATGTTGACAGGGAAAAACTTGGCTGATATCTTAGTTTGCTGTTTTGTGATTGATATATGTAAAAAACTCGATGGACATGTCAAAAAAAGTAGAAAACGGCGACCAAACGCAAAATGCTGCTTTAAAGAAATTCTGAAATAGTAGAAATCTTAATCTACAGAGAAGGAATTAACTAGCTGGATTGAGAAAAAAAACTTATGCTTCTGAAAGATGTCTCTTTACTTTGGCATTACATATTTCACACAAGTAAGAGAAACATTACAAACTGAGTAGTAACCAGACATACAATCAAAATTTCTATTTAAACCTAAAATATTAAATAGAATGCTCTTAACTAAATTAATTGATTTACCCCAAAGATTTGTAATTTTATAGTTACTGCAGTTTATCTGATAAGTTACCTACTAATGTTATTTGGAGGTGAAAATACTGCAGCCCCCCTTCTGTGTGTCAAATAGCATTAACATACCCACCCATGCAGTGAACCAAGAGACCACTCTTTCAAAGTCTCAGTACTTGTTTGTCAAATTTAAACTTCGACCTTTTCTAGCTTACTGCACATAAAGGTCAGGGAAAATGGCATCATTCTATGCAATTTTCATGCCAATATTCATTATTTTTAATGAGTTTATCTGTCATTAAAATCTTGAGCTGCATAAAATTCACCAGATTTTAACGAGTCCATAGATTCTACAAACTGCAATCAAAATTTGCAAGCCACGTCCAACAGATCATGCGCCAATCAAATCTATCTGTTTTCGTTTACTGTTAGGCTACCGTTAGGCCTAGGCCTACTTTCACTTTCGTGGCTAGCCCGTCTTAGGTCCCTTCTCTTGAAAGGTATCTTTCTCTCGGTCTTACGGATGAAGCTTGCGAAATTGTGTCATTTCCTTCCATTGCAAGGAATAAACAAGTGAACACAGATGTTTCCTGCGTGGAATTGTAATAGTGGACGATTAGAACAGGACTCAGTTAAAATCTTGATCGGGCTGCATGTGTAGACTATTTATGAACAGCTGATCGATGAATGTACAAGATGTTGACATAGGAGGTCGCAGTTATTTTACGGTAAATAATTGCCCCATAAGGGCAACAGAGAATAAATTTCTTTCTGTTCGACTGCAACAGCTTTCCTCTATTAAACCTACTTAGTCAGAGTGCATATTTAGAATAAGAAACATTGAATCTACTTCGGGAGTTGTTTTCCAAAATTCATCAGCAAACAGGTAATTGGAACTTTCAACTAATCACACTCCTTTTTGCAGCAAGAACAACAACCAATACAATAACCACATACTCCCTCTCAGTGCCAATTAAATTGCCTTTTCAGTTTTGTTGAGCTTAAAGTAGAAACTGTAAAAGAATATAAAAACAATTTGAGGAAGCAGTAAATTGGTGTGACAATAAACCTGTTTTCTTTTCTCTTGATAATTGAGAACTGAAGTTCTACTGAACTTTCAACATTGAAAGTTCACCAGCATTTCCAAATAAGACTTCTTGTCAGTTCAACATGATAGAGGGCTGAAGGTAATTGTGCATTTTTCCACAAATTTCCTAAACATTTGAAGTCATCAAAAAAAGTTTGAAGGAAAAGCAATGAGTGCAGTCTAGTTTGAATTTCTGAAATTCAGAGATATGTACAGATAAGCCAGCAAACCTAAATGTTTGCTATATGCCCAGAATAGACATTTTGACCTGTAGGCTTAAAGGGAGTGAAGACTCGCAAACAAAGAAATGTCTGATGCCGGTAATCTGACCTAGTTTCGAATGAGGTGTAACAGAAGTGTTAGACACCACCATTGATCCCAGAAAATACACACACAGCTTGCTACCTCGGTAATTAGACACTAGTGTACAGTCAGTACATACAGCACAGTGTACATAGCAGCTGATCTCATAAAAGATAACAAGGTATCACGTTTCATTACTGTCTGCATATTGTGGTGACAAGAAGAAAACTTCATTTCCAAGCAACTGAAAGTTAACTTTTTTCAGAGGGCGGCAGGCACGCGGTTTGGGGCGAGTCTTCAATGCCTTTAATCTGTTTTTACTGCTCTGCTGTGTAAGTGACAAACACTCTGTTTCTGCTGCAAAAAGGAAGCATGTCAAAGCAGCAAATTTACAGTTGTGTACATGATGTTTGTTTTTGTGTTTATTGACTGTGAATACAATCAGACCCAAATATGGTTCTTTGAAAGGTTATCTGCCTAGAGCTATGCCAATTAGAAGTGTGACCAAATGTTACAAACAATACTGCTCTCCCTCCTCCCATTGTCTATAGTGAGACATGACAAATTTGTTGGAAGCAGGAAGTGCTACTTATGTAAGCTAACAAAATTTAGCACCAAAACACATGTTTGATAATACATATTACTCACAATATGACAGACTGAAGCATTGCCACATGTTATGTATTCAAATATCTGAACCACAGTCACCAATTAGGAAGTTGAATTCTTCAATACAGTCTGTCATTGAGTTTATTATTAGTTAATTCTGTAAGCACTTATGTAAGGAAAAAGACGGGCAGAAGCTGAATTTGAATCTATTGATTCCATAATATTTTCAATTCTAATGTACAATGTCAAATTTCTGAACCACAAATTTCTGTCAAATTTCTGAACCACAAAGTCACCAAGAAGGAAGTTCAAATCTTCAATACAGTCTGTCATTGAGTTTAATAGTTAACTCTGTAAGCGCTTATTTTAAGGAAAAAGACATTCATTCTGTTATATTAATTTCAGTTCTAATGTCCAATCTAGCCATGTCGATTAAAGTTTGAAACAAAAGGGAGACTGTTTATAATAAAGCTCTCAGAGAGTACATAAACTTCCATACAATATGTTATGCCACTGCACAGCTGACCAGTAGAGATCCCAATACCGGCCGATAGGCCCGATACAATTTAAAAGCTACAACTTCCGTCTGTCTTTTGTTCTCAATGGCAGCCTTTTCCAACCGAAGAAGCACTTGTCAAAAACAGGAAATTGTTAAGCTGTATGAGTCTAAAACACACAGTGCACCTTGGTGATGAAACTGACAGCGAGTACACAAAACTGTTCCTCTTTGGACGAGAAAAAACATCCGAATTATCTCACATTTTTATCAGATGGAAGTGTAGGATATCCATGTGGAAGTATTTTAGATCAGTCTTGAGTAAGTGATTAGGTCAAGTTAAACTAAACAGCGTGCAGAAAGCGCACCGGGCAATGTCGCTGGATTTCTTCCGAAGAATGTCCCACGAAAGATCGCTCTGTTATAAACAAGTAATACGAGCCAGAAAGGAGTACTCTTAAAAAAGTAACTGCTTCATATTATAAATCAATCCAACAAATGACTACAACAGGAAGTGTGGATTAGTAGAGTCACTAAATATGTCACTGGAGTCAAACTTTGAAGTGATCTGAGGTGCATGCTGTTCTTCACGTGCGCCCACGTACTGTTGCACTCTCTTTATTCACTTGTGCTTTACATATGAGGGGTCACCCACCAGCAGGTAAAATTTCATAAAAGTACAAACATAGTAATACAATTGTGCCACTAACTCCTGCTTTGAGCACAGACATGCAAACAGCAAGGCAACTACATGCACTAAAGGACACAGCAGCATAACAGTTATGTCTTCGTCTATGTAACATCATCAATGGGCATGTAAATGAAAATCACAAATCAGCAAAATGAAATTCAGGTAACTAAATATGCTGGGGGTTTTGTCACCTCCAGAGAACTGTCAAACAAATTTCACTTCAACATGTACACTGTAAACCATTCAGCTATAGCATACAACATTCAGAGAATAAGAGTTTGCTGGAAATCTTAACATTTTTTAGTCGCACAACAAGTACATGCTTTGTCAAATCCATGGATATTTTACCACAAGGCGACTGAGAAAGACAGGGTATAGTTCTTAACTCTTAAAAAAAATGTTAAAGTATACAAGGCAAAAACACAGAAGTGTAGCAAAAATAATGCATTCTCAGAATCGGAGCATATAATATGCCAGATTGCATAACAAAACAGAGCCATTTTCAAAGGAATCATCCATCCACGATGCTCTTTAAAGTTCACACACACACACACATTTCTCTATATGTAAATAATCAACAACACATATCTGACTGGGTAAAGATTTTCTCTTTAACACTGAATTAGTTACTCAACCAGCTAATTACTTTGTAACTTGTTATCTTTGACAAGATTCCCAGAAGTTATCCATCCAAACCTCACTGTCATGGAAATCTCTCTAGAGTTTACTTTGAATCCTAACCCTAGACTTCAATTTCCAAGTAATCAGTTATGTAATGATGTAACATT
>KN895331.1:3451-16340 GCA_000934455.1 Apostichopus parvimensis
GTGACACAGATACTGCTCGAACAAGAGTGAGAATATTGCATAAATTCATGCCAAAACGAGAAATTACCACTGCTCTGTAAAATTCTCTTTTTTGAAGGAAGAAACAAATGGTTTAAAACTTAGAGGGTCCTGTCAAGATTGTGAAAAAAAATAGTTGAAGGGACCATGGAAACAAGGGTCCACATGAAGTGGTCACAAATACAGATATATCCACTTGGTGGGAGGAATTTGTTTGCTTAATTCCCGAGCTATCCTTTTTATGATTATAATTTTCAATTAACTTTGTCTACCCCATCTGTCGATCTCGTCTGCCTTTCTCATCTGGAGTCGTTGAGTTCAGTTTAGTCTGTCCCTGACCAATATCCAGCTAGGATCCAATGTCGTGCCCAATATTACTGTCGTACATTTAACACTAAACTTTGTGCAATAGACAAGCAGTTTTGAGAACATTATTTTTTTCTCTACCTCGGGTAGATCAAAATAAACTATGATAGACAAGTAAGTAGAATCAAATCCACATTAAAACAATCCCACAACAGCCCCCCCCCCATCCTGTCCCCTCCCCTCCTCCTCTCAGCCTACTCGGTGAAGATAAACTATGGAAAACGTCTTTCTACAGGGTTAATAATAAACTTAAAACAACTGTATTAACGTAAGATAGATCAGACTGTGGATTATTGAATAACCCCATAAATAATCACAAAATACATAGAAACCTTAAAGTTAAATTTGATGTTTACTGATGTTGATAGAGAGAGAGATGATTATTTTTCATGGAGATGACATACAACACCAATGTTGGTATAAACTGTATATATTAACCATACATGATTGATAAGCCAGCAAGAACGACCACTGAAAGCACAAACTGTACTTGATAAGTTAATTTGTAACTGCCTTGTGGACTTAATTATGAGAAACAGTGGTGATTAATGGTTAATGTACACTCTTCGTCATACAGTAGGCTGGCACTACTTACAAGCCTGTTGAGCAAGAGCTTTAAAAGCTAGAAGAATTGGGTCCATTTCAAGGCCTGAGTATAAAATTCATGAACTGGGGGGGGGGGAAGGGATGTTCCAGAGAAGGAGAATGACCCCCTCCCCTTTGGTAATATTTTAATTTTATTTTGAGAATGCTTGTGCAACAAGATGAAATCTTCCTTCCAAATTTTATCAGAATCTTGTGAAGTCTACATTTTTTCTTAATCACTTTTCTCAAAATATTAAATAATTTTTACCTATTATACCACAACTAAGCTACCTCAGTGAGTATACACAGTGTAATAAACACTATAGCCTGCACAACTGGATGAAGTCATGTCAATGTGGGGTTTGTCTTTTGACACCTTTTTGTAATGCACCCTTTGGTTGGGCCAGCTGTTCACTCAATCATTGTATTCAGCCATTATGATAAATCTTCACTAAATATTTTATGAATTACTTTATGACAAGCCTTAGATTTCAGACCAAAGGTAACAAAGTCGCCAAAGAAGAAAAACGCATGAAAGTCGATGGTTATGGCGCAAACCCGAAAGTAAAAAATATGTAATTCTGAAGTAGCACCCAATTAAAATATTCTCCATACCACTCTAGCGCAATTTAGCTGCAGGTATACTTTGTCAATCTGGGCCAAATATTGCCAGTGGGAGATTTCCGTACCGGGGGGCATTGTGGTCAAGTGGTTAAGGCATGGTGATCTAAGGATTACAGGTTCGAGCCCTGGCCAGATCATTGCGTTGTGTCCTTGGGCAAGGCACTTTATATCTCCATTGCCTCTCTTCACCCAGGTGTATAAATTGGGACTTGTGAGGTAACTTGTAAATATAGTTGCGTGCGCCGGTTTGTGGCTGAACCCTATGGGAAGTCACCTGGGGGACACATGGTTGTGGTGCACTGTGGTGCCCCAGGAGAGATTGATTGAATTGCGCACACTTTGGTGTGTAGGTGCGACAAGTTACCAATGACCAAGGCTAAGTTGTACACGCTATGGTATTAGTGCCTTTGAACAATTTCTGTTGATTTGGTGCTATATAAATGTCTTCTGATTGATTGGATTGTTTGGCCCTCCAAAGTAAGAACTGCCCTGTAATCTTGCACTAGTTGGGTAAGTGGTTTATTCAGGCCTTGAGTACTCCACGGACCTATCCTAACACTTTGCTCAATCTGTCTGGACCATTGCTATCACCAAATGGTTCTCTCAGTTCTTCATACATAGATTAACATGGAATCCTTGCTCTAGAGCATAGTAGATATATACAGTGCAGTTCTTGTGAGGAGATGGGTGAGCGAAGGAACCGTTCAACTTTTTCGCTGTCATTTATTACTATTTTCCGATAAACGATAAATGGAAAAATAAGAACATTCATTAAGTTTCGGTCCACGTCCACTAATTTGATGACCAGAACTATGAAAACATCTGGAACAAATCTGTGTAAAAAACAGTTGAATTCTGAGAGATACCTGGCACCCCAACCCCCCCCCCCCCCCCAAAAAAAAATGTTGCTCTCCATATCTTTCTTATTGGTCAGTATGATGAGCCACACCAAGGAACTCAAGAGACCTCATATGTCCCCCGACAAGAAAATGTTCAAACAGATGTTTACCTGATAAGCCATATCAAAGCATCTGTAGCAGAATTTTTGGCATCTGTAACCTTCCTTTCCATTTCATCTTCTACCATGGCATAAAGAGTCTTAAACCTTTCGGGATTTTCGCTGTGCTTCTTCCTTAATTTCTGTATCGTGATGGACCAAAAATAGAAACAGAGAAAGGAAGGAAAGAGAGAAAATAAGTGGAACCAATTTTTATCACGGGAATGGGTTCGTGGGTCGAAAGCTCATGTGGAACACTGTTCTACACTGTACGTTAAAAGCCGTGCTTCAAGTGTCTGTTTTGAAAGGTATCAGACTTTCTCCCGGTGTGAGGGCTCTGTTGTAGTGATAAACACTATAAATTAAAACGAGCAAGTAAACATTTTTTTTGTACGGTCACAGGGCCGTGTTACACATCAAACATTGGTAAACTTAGCCACTTTGGATAAAATATTTGGGTTAAACTCACGCTTATATTTCCGTTGACATCACTTTTGACGAAAACAAAAGCTGTAGATCCCATTTTATCTGCAGGAAAGTGAGAAGAGAAATGTCAAATTAAATATCTTAATTAAGAATAGATGGCCCTGCCAAAAAGTCATGATTTCTTAAACTTAGTTTCCTTATAAATTCATTGCACAACAAGTCAATGGTTGCACATTGAGTCAACCCCCCATGCCCAACCATCTCCTGCATACAATATCTGTAAGTCACTGGGCCACCCCCTCCCCACCCCACAGTTAACAGTGAGTGCTCTCACACACTCATGTATTAACTTAGATTACTACAACAGTGCTTACCAATCACACATATCTTTTCTAAATTATGAGTTAATTCGAAACAAATAAATTTTAGGTTGCCAAACTAAATCTGATTAGCAGTGTATCCTCTTTCTCATATCCATTGCTTCATGTTTTTTGACAGATATATTCCATTATACAGTACTGACATACTGCAGAGCTGCTATCTTGTATGCAATCTATCTAGCTATCTTAACGACCATGCCATAGACTAGGGTAATGATTGACATAAAGTACAGTCCAAAGTCACAACTCCAAATGCGTACTTCTTTAAGATATAACTTCAATTTTTAATCTGACGGTCCTGATCAAACAATATGAAGAATTTATTTTGATTCAATGTTGAATTAATATATATATTCATTATTTGTTGACTTATTTTTTGTTATCACAGTTTTTATTTAAAGCAATCAGCTGAGTACTTTTGTGGGATTAAATGAGTCACCATACATGTGCAAGATTAACCAGAAATGTGTCTGTCTGAGTTTACACAGCCTTCAAGAATCTTCTTCAATGTCTGAAATAATGAGCGGCGCACAATTCAAGACTATAACTCCTCCTCCTCTGTACCAGATTGTTATCTGCAAAGTACAGTTAGTTAGTTGTACAGTGTAGGACTATATAGCTAGTCACCCTGCTATAATAGTACATAGTATACAGTAGCTATAGGCTTTCAGTCAAACAGCCAATTTAAAAAGTAGGACTAAAATGACAATATTTTGTAAACACCCACCGAGACACTGCTACCACTATTAAAGTAGACATCACATGCGTTGTGAGTGCAGAAAGAATCGAAAAGCACAAATCATCGTTAAGAACGTGTAGTACTCTACTGCAGGTACTTTCTAATGCTACTGGATAGTAGGGAGTAAAGTGGTTACAACTTTTATTTCAGGGGCATTTCGGCGAACAACGAGGGCATGACGGCTTTTTGCCATCTGTGCCATCTCAAGCCCTGTGATTTCCAACCGTTTTCAACATTTTCAACTCCAATCAAAGCTATTTGCAACCATTATCAGAAGACATTCTCCTGGAGATTTTCCGGTGATTCAATGAGTTTCCAAAGAGGGTACTTTCATTCCCATCAGTGTACGACCAGTGAAAGTTACTTTATTTTCACAACAGACATTTGTTTCTTGTGAAATTTCAGTTTAAAAAAACCATGCTGGGCATGAACTTAAGAATGCAAAACTGAATTGCAAAAAGGTTGCTATTAAAGTTGACTTTGTAATTAGTATACAGATAGGCAAAATAAGGAATTCGCTAAATATCCCTGCCCTAGCACCCATCATACATTATGAAGAAAGTTAATGCATCATGTCATCCCATTTAGGTTTGGCAGAAAGAACAAAAAGCAATCCATCTGAGGGAATACTTTGGTGTTAAATTTTTGTGTGGCAGTTTCAAAGTCCCTGATTTTTGTCTCTTATAAATACTCGATATAGTCCACAGAAAAAAAAATTGATATATCTTTGCACTTGTTTAGAAATTTGACCACTTTGCATAGCATTTTGAGATGCGATATGGGATAAAATTATCCCCTTCCTCTACTAACCTAAGAGTGGGATCACAGACTGCTCACTTGCATCCAGAAACGATTCGGTTTCTATCCTGCCATCCTCTGGTACCTTGAGGTACTTCTTCGTCAGTTGACCGTGAAACGACCTCTTCTCTGAATCCCCCGACATAGCTAAACGATACAGTAGTGAGGTGCTTAAAATGTCAATGAAGCAAGTAATGTGGACTGTCTTGAATCCTCTGAAAATCTGAGAAAATAAATATCAAAACAATATAAAGATTTGAAATTACGCACATTTTTGTTTAATGAACATATTTAACTGTACATAATGAAATTCCTGAATCCATGTCAGCTATCTGCTGACCAAATTGTGGTATTTTTTAAGTTTTTAACACCCTCCCTCCAGGTTTGCACGTTTTTTGGGCATTTGGAAATCTTACACCCTAAAAAATAACCAACATTACCTCAATATGATACCACTACTCTCTGGGACCTGACCTGTCTGAGCTTAGAGGCTCAGAGCATAGCAAACAGCATCCAAAGTCAATGGATGTATACTTAAGACCTACACTAGTACAGTTAGCTTATCAACGAATGTGTCAATTGAGGGGTATGAAAGAACTTGACACGGCAGACATTTTGTGGTCAAATTCTGCTCAATTGTACGGTGCATAAGCACAGAACCTTAAATATTTTGAGATCATAACATTTCTGAGGAACTACACATATGAAAAACACATAGTTGAGTGATTTGGACTTTTCCTTGATAGACATCGTTGATCAAATCCTTAAGTGCGTCAATTATGAGCCCACCATGCTATAGAGTAGTAACTAGTAGTAGTATAGGTACATTGAACCCCATAGGTAGCATTCACCTCTAGGGAACAGCCCAGCCATCAGGGAGGATTAGCTGATCAGCTTATTTCCTGGAACTTGGAAGAGTGGTCTTACCAGTGAAGTCGGCTTTCTTTTTCTTATTTCTCCTCTTGCTCATTTTGCCTTCAGCTTCTAATCTCTCTGGAACTTTTCTCTTTTGGTTCCTATAATTTGGTTCCTTTGGTTTGGTTCCTATAATTATTTTTGGTTCCTATTTTTTTTTCCCCTTTATTTTTGGTTCCTAGTTTGGTTCCTATTATTGGTTTTTGAATTTGGTTCCTATTGGAATTGGAATTTGGTTCCTATAATTATTAGGTCAAAAATTAGCCTAGGTCTACTCCAGTCCAACCAGTTTGGTTAAACTAAAGTTCTAAACTAAAGTTCTATCCAAGTACAGGTATAACTAAAAGCTTGGACTTAACAAGTTACAATGATCCCTCAACAATGGTTAGGCTACCGCACTCTAAAATACCGCCTGTACAGGAACCCTTACAGTTTACACATTTCCTAGGCCTAACCAACAAAGTTAGCCTATAGAAGCTACATTGTGGTTCGTCTATTTAGGTTTCCTTATCTGAACACCAAAAACAGCGTAAGGAAACAAGCCTTTCTCATAATGTTACCTGTTTGCCTTCGGCTAAGGATGGAATATTAGGTAATCTTGAATGCCAACTTGATGAAGACCGTGGACACCTTCCGTGTGTTTTTTGTGCACTGGAGCTTTAATTAGTAGGCTAGTGAGTGTTTCAATTTACCCATCGAATTTAAAATGACCTGGAACTCTTGCTCCACAGTAAAAAAACGTGCCTACCCATGGAAGGTCATGTGACGTGCTGATAGGCACTAGTATACAACACCTTATTGTATTCTGGTCATTTGATTGGTGAATTGCTCGTTGATTGCATGCAAAATCCGCTCTATTCCACTCTATGAAATAGAACCATGGATTATACTTTTTTGGTAGCACTTTTTTTAAATGGTAACTGAGCAGAGAAACCTGTCTGTTCAAAACAGGCCTAAAAGGCCTAGGCCTGGACGTAGGCCTATAATAGGCTACAAATATTAAATTTTGAAGGTGTTGTATAAAACAAATAATGAATGGTTTCCATTCGTGCAATAGTGCAAATATTTCATTCGTTGAAAGATGTAATTTGTTCCATTCAACTCGGCTGCGCCTCGTTGAATGGAACATTCCATCTTTCAACTCATGAAATATTTGCACTATTGCACCCAAAACCATTCATTATTTGTATACTAACATATGATTTAACCATAGAAATTGAACTAGAAGGAACACTGACACAGTGTATCGCCGTGTTTAATGCAGTGAAGCCTTGAACAAAGTGAGGGCGCTTTGCGTTGTACGGCAAACGCCAGATCAGTTGTACGTCTTCATACACACATTGTGCATTCGACTTTGAAACTGAATTTGATTTTACCCGCTGTTTGCACTTTGGACAACAGAGACATGTCGTCGTCCAGAGTGGTAAGAACCAACTTTGAAACAATTCGCGTCTAAGTGGAGTGTTTTGTACAACTTTTAATGTCTGGAAAGTGTCATTTCCGGTATCTGAGAGGCACATGGCAAACGTTTATCTTGCTTGTATTATTTTAGTGCTCCACTCAAACAGTTTCATAGTTGTCAGAACAAAATCAGACAGAAGATGCGTAAACACCTACCGTGTTGTTGTACAAAACAACACTTGAAATATTACTCCCTGAATCTGATCGCGTTCACAATTGCACGTTTGTACATAATCAAATCCAACCATAAGCCAGGTGTTCCGTATTTGACTTAAACATATTTTATGTTCCATCAATTTATTAATTAGTGACAAGAATGTCGTTTTGATGGCATTATGTGATAATATGTAGTCCATATGTTAATATTTCAATGTATATTACCTTCATAAAGGCTCAACATTTTCACCCAAACTTGACCAAGTATGAGTTATCCCACATCATTCGTTCTGCACACTTGACGAATGAGGTAAAATACTTCATAACGGTGCTTAAACAATAATGTAATGTATTATGCCATACGCTACGGAACGGCTGATTAAAAAAAGTGTAGCTCCGGGGAATATTTTTTCTCTTAATATTACATTTCACTATACTTGCAGGAAGTAGACCCAATATTAGTGAAGAAATAATGATTAAAAAACCAATAAAAAACTAAATCAATCATACAACGAGCTTTAAAAGGCATGTCATATGTTCATATACATGTTTTTGAAGTTATTGTCATAACGCCATTATGATAATATTAATTTTGGAAAGTATATCGCATGCTTCATATACTATGAAGACAATTGTGAAAGAAACCCTTTCTTGTTACTTTCTTTGTCAGGATTGTTAGATTCTACTCAATAGCGTTCATGAAAAAATAAGGATCTACAAAATCCCAAACATGAAAAAAAGATATAGCAGAGTAGAGGTAAACAAGTTTAGGAATAAAACAGGTGTCAGCGTACGTCAATATACATATGAGTTGTATTGATTATTATGCATCATTCAAGTTATCAATGCCTATACGCATTTTAACATCTTTCTTCCCTTTCTGATAGATTGCGTGATTGATCGCCAGTTCACTTCTAATGCCCGTGTACGAGTACAAGTCCACGAGGGTTGGGTAAGGGGGTGCGAATGCCAATAGTTACAGTATGTCACAGTACGAGTAAATGGACGGACTCAATACGAATCTGGTACCATGTATATACGTATTCCCAAGTTCTATCATTATTGTTGGCTGAGACAGAATTACAGAATTAAATCTCAGGTGAAATCTCAGTCGGTTGAGAATACAGACTCCTTTAGAAACTTTGCTGCTAACATAATCAATGTGATGCTTCCAATTTAAAATATTATCAACGTAAACACCTAAGAATTTAGCAACATAAGAAAACTTGATATGTTTTTTAAGTATTATTATATTAAGTCCCTTGCAACTCGATAGGATGGACTATTGCGAGTAGAAAACATCACAGGACATGTCTTTTTAACATTAAGTGAAAGCTTGTTAGCCTTGTTCAAGAGTAACAGTAATATAGACAATGGGTCAGGCACAGAATAGAACAGGTTATAGTGTTGTCAGAATAAAGAATCATTGAGATCTAATCCTTTGAACGATGCAGGTCGTTTTTGTCAATGATAAAAAGGAGAGGACCATGAACTGACTCCCGCGGCCCGCCACAGACAACACTATTTAGGTATGATGCATGGTTACAATTTCAAAGGGAATTTATAAACCATTGCAAAATTAGCCCTCTTACCCACGCAGCTATCTATCGAGCTTAGAGAGTAGAAAACTATGATCCAGGGTGTCAAAAGCTTTCAGGAAAAAAATGGAAAATGTCATTGACGTAGTAACTTTTTTCGAAAGCGGAAGAAAGAGTTTTGGTGTAAAAGAGGAGGGCCTGGAAAGTAGATTACCCTGTAAGAATACCAAACTGGCCATTGAATAATGAGATTTGCTTAGTAAAGAAATTGACAAAGAAGAAGATAGGATTTGAAATTTAAGATTTACAAAAACAACATCAAATGCTGTTTGGTCTGAAGTTAGAAATCATATGACGATCATCACTCTTTTGGCACAGTCAGTCATCTTACAATTTTAATTTTTTCTTGGAAGGATATCAAACTTGTCTCATGCAAGTATAAAAAGCAATAACTGAGTAGCTTTGCAATACCAATGCTGATATTTTTACGATATTTGGAGAGATATTGTCATAGCCGAGTGAACGCGTCGTGATTGGAAATCATTCAATGTGTAAAGTTTACTCGTTGGCTTGGAAACTGCTGGAGCTATCATCCATAAATATTGTATCATTATTGCGTCTTGCCATTTCTTACATTCAGCTCTTTGCTGCTTGTGCTGAAAGATTATCCAGTATGGATCCAGGACAACTGTTTGTGAATTTCATCCTCGTGTTAAGGTTTTCAGTGGAAATTTCATCAGCGGGTAGTAAGTCATTTTATAGTAATATTTGAAAGTCACATTTTTGAGTTTTACTTTTATTACCACTAGTTGCACCAGTAATTCGAAAGAAGCCGTATTCGTAATTCAATGTGTTCGTGAAGAGTATTTTTGTTCGGTTCTTAAGTAAAAATATTTTATGTGTAAACCCTGTATGTCAGAATTTGAGATGATGGAAGAAAGTCGGTAAGGTATTATCAACACTGCTTGTACCAAATATTATCGAGCGAAGGTACATGTACAACAAGAAATGGTTTTGCAACGCAATAATAAAGGGATTTTCATTTCTATTTTTCAGATTTGTGTGAAGGTCAATTTCGAACTTCGCGAAGAGAAGGTAAATTACATCTCTGTAGTGTATAGTCTATATATTTCTTTCATTACTGATAGCGTTCTTAAGCACTCAAACGTAGATAGAATCATAGACTTTAACCAAATTGATGCATTTGCCACAATCTTGATCAGTATTTATTTGTGTCGTGGACACCGATTAATGCAACGAAATTTAGAATATTTCACGATCAATCATAGTAATTGCCACCCACAGAAGTTCGTTAATTCATGTTTTCTACACTATTTTGAGTTTTCCAATTCACACAAAACATATGTAAAATCTGCGTTGTGTTATCATTTTGACGGTTAAGAGATTAAAAGACCCACCAAACTACAATCTGTTATTAAACGCTTACTCCATAATATCAACAGGCATAATTTAGTTTTAAACATTCAAAATGAACTAAACGCACATACTGTGTAATTCTTCATTGGAATAAATTGCAGTTCTATTGGAATAAAATTGGTAATAACCTACCAATGAGAAGCAGCTACATATTATGGTATTGACAAACATGGATAGTTAATAGTTTTTGAGATCCATGACTGTAATGTCTCTTCAGATGTGAGGAGAGATGTGGCGACATCATCTACTGAGAAAAGCGAGACGACTTTTGCACTTATCACTACACCAGGCATTACTTAATGATTAACATTGGTTTATTTATATTTAGCTCATATCACGTGCATAGGTATGTTTCTTACACTGGTAAAAACACATTAATTATCAATTATATGAATACTTGTTGGTAGGTCGTCTACTTCTTGCTGATATAGAAAGAATGTTGTTTATCCTTTGTGCAACAAAATCAATTTATAGACCAAAAAATGTATTACTGAAGTAATAACGCAGCCTTTTTGATATTGGCAAGTCAACCCTTTTCCTCAAATAGTAAATTTTGTATCGCTTTGTAAGTTAGTATTTCGAAGCCTCTTTTTCAGATCCCTTATCCAACAACATTACTTGTATATGAATAGTTCAGCTTTCAGCATGATGAAACAGTGGTGATCCTTGTGTCAGCTTAAACAACTTATTTCTTCTGTTCTTACACTAAGCTCCTCGATCAGAGTAAATTCTAACACATCGCCTCCATTCGATGAATGTTAATTGCGTGACAAGTTTATTCGCTTATATACTTGCATATTCTATTTCACTATAAGCAAGATTCCCTTCCAATCTGCTAATATGTACCTTTATGAAAGATCTTCGTTTATTTACTGCTGCTTGTGTTTTTTCTTCAGACATCGATCCATGTCCACCTAATCAAGTACTAAGTACCTGTAAATGTGAGGGTTCTTGTGCTTATCCCTCTTGCAGCAGGACATGTACTGATATTACAACATGTGTGTGTCCTACTGGTTTCTTGATGCATAATGATGATTGCGTCCCACTACAAGAGTGCGGATGTTACATGAGGCATGAACAAACAGGGAACGACACGGTAATACCGGTAAGGAATTTAATTATATGTTATCTCTAAGTTGACAATGTGTATCATTATATGACATATAATCACTATGATTGTGCTTGTCCTCACCGTATCATTCTTTATATGAGTGGATTATTCTTTATCTTCAGAGTAAAGCATTGCAAATTTAGTACTTATAGAATCACTAGGTATTACACCGACCTGGGGCACTCTTTGTTAACAATATATTCTCACTGTTGTAAATATTTATAATCCTAGACATCCTCAAAAGGTAAATTTCAACACATTGTCACTATATTATTGTGAATGACGTGACTTTAGCGCACGTGTCACCACCTTTTTAACGTTTACCACGAAGCAGGGTTGATTCTACACTGTTAGACTGATACAGCGATACTCTGAAAATGATATCAATAATAGCAATGTGACTCACAATCGTTATTAGCTTCCACTGTCACGATCTGCCACCCTAAGAGAACGATTGCGTGAAATTGAGGGCATGCTTCACAACATGTACAACATGTTTTACTTATACTTTTCAGGAAGGGGAAACTTACACTTATCCAAGCTGTGATAAGACATGTGTTTGCAATCATGATTACCTCATATGTAACGTCACCGAAGGTTGTGATCCTAACGCAGATTGTGAATATAAGAACGGTATACTGCAGTGTTATTGTCGTCAGGGATACCTCGGAGATGGTCTGAAATGCTACTATTCTGATTGTACGCAATTGTATAATGACGGAGAAAATGCCAGCGGTGTGTATCAAATGAAACCTACTAATTGGACTGGTCCTTCGTTTGAGGTTTACTGCGATATGACCAATGGAGGAGGCTGGACGGTAAGTCGGGCACAGATATTGATAGAATGTGACAAAATTAAGCTGTCTGTTCCAGGTAAGTTTTAATAAAAATGTTATACCTTTTAAGAGGAAAAGGAGAGCAAATGATATTTATGTAATGTCGTTGATTAAATAAAGTGTTCTATTCTTACAGTAGTGGGCTCCTTCACCGTTTGGATCTTTGTTTACATGATTTTCACATTTCCAGGTATTCCAACGACAAATGAA
The DNA here is from genome assembly GCA_000934455.1 of Apostichopus parvimensis. Taxonomy (NCBI): domain Eukaryota; kingdom Metazoa; phylum Echinodermata; class Holothuroidea; order Aspidochirotida; family Stichopodidae; genus Apostichopus; species Apostichopus parvimensis. Next base: position 16,049 of record KN895331.1, read on the forward strand.
TGACGCTCAAGATTTTGATCTGTATTGGAGTGACTACAAAGCAGGCTTTGGTAATCTAAGTGAGAACTTCTGGCTTGGAAACGAGAAGATCTACAGCTTGACAAAGCAAAGACGATATGAGCTGCGAATCGACATGATTAATGTTAACAGTGTTCCATTGTACGCCGTATATGATTCCTTTAACATTACCGACGAATCACAAGAATACACTCTACGGCTTGGGAAATACGTTGGGGATGCAGGTATGTGTCAACATTCACCAAATAGATAAATTGCTCTATAAAAGATTTAT